>CM027120.1:37934674-38199090 GCA_015476505.1 Urochloa ruziziensis | reverse complement strand
GCCCCTAACTGTCAAGCTTGAGGTAACGCAACAACTACCGACTTCAGGACATCATCCAGGCCGTCCCTGCAAAAGTCGGTGCCACTTGGCACCAGGGCCAGGCCGGCCGGCCTCCCACCGTGGCTTCCACGCTTCCTCTTTTCGCGCGGATGCTAAGCAGGAGGTGTGCGTCAATCCTAAGCAGGATTCCACCCTTGGGAGGCTATAAAAGGCGCCCTTCACCCCCACTCAAAACACCATCCATTGGAGAGAAGAGAAGGCTCAAGATGTAGTCCACTATTATTTTAGAGTTGAGTAGAGTAGAGAGAGAGTGGGTGAGTTGCTCGGGTGACAGCCGAGCTTTGTATAGAGAGTCCGGGATTTCTTCCTCGGTCTCGTCTCAACATTTCCGCCCCCGAGGAATAAAGCTTCAGAGATATCTTCAGTAAGTTTCTCGGTCTCTTGCCTTAGTATCTCGCTAGTTTACTCTTTACTTTCAGCAATTTATCTTGGCTATCTATGATCTGCGGGTACCTGAGTCTGCGCGAGTGACAGCGACTCTTGTTTGGGGTTTCCTCTATAGCCCTTCGCGTTGGGTGGAGGTCAGTGGCTGAAAGCTTAGGCGTGGTGCCTGTGCTGGCTAGTCACCTCAGGTTGTGTTGCACCCCACGGAACTGCAGTGGTAGGCGGCAGGTGGTGACAGCCCTGTCCGTCCTTTGTACTCCACCACGTTCGGGTGTACTCATAACAGTAGTGCTGAGCCCGGAAGAACCCCTCTCTCACCCCGTTCTGAGTTCTTCCCGTTCTAGCCATCGAAGCAGATCATGTTAGATTAAGATAGGTTGGCTGGGGTAACGAGTGGCTAACTAAGGTTAAGCTCTCTACACCCTTTACCCTTTCCTCCCCTGGTGGGTCCGGTTAAGATATTCCTAGGCTAGTCGTGTCTACCGTTCCTTGGATTTGACATCCAGGTTTCTACTCCCCTGGTGAAAGGCTACAATGTACTCTGTGCGCTTGCGGATTTAGTTAGGCTAAGGAGTGCCAACAATGACGTCATCAGTGGGCCCTGATGACGCCAGCAGAAGGGCCTAGATGTTAAATCTAAAATGTCCAGGGGCTCAGAGTAAAAATCACAGGCCAGGGACTAGTTTGAAAGGATTTCGAAACTACAGGGGGCTAAAGTGTAAAAGGCAGGGGCTTCTTGTAAAAGAGACGGGTCTGCGCTCGTGGTCGCGGTCCACCATGGACTATGTCACGGGTTCACGTGGACCGCGTCCACCGGATCGGCCGCGGCTCGGAGCGGATCTGCTGCGGCGGTGCACGCATGTGGCCTCGCGTGCGGGCACCCGGGGGCGCGACGCGTGGCGATGGCGGGGAAGTACCCCTGGCGCGCGGCGGGGCGGCGGAGTGCGCGCGTGGCGGCTAAGGCACGCCGGCGGCAGCTCATCCTCGGCCAAATCCGGCGACAAGGCCATGGCCGTGCGCCAAATGGCGCGACACATGCGTTCGCGGGAGAAGTAGTCTAGGGTTTGGTTCCTAGGGTCGGCTATGGCGAGATCTAGGTCGGGGCCAGGGTGCACGGCGAGTGCTCGACGAATTTTCCCAAAGGGGCGTTCATCGGGCGGCCGCGGCCTAAGGCCGGGTTTCGGCTGGGCTCAACGGGAACCTACACAAGATGATGCTCGGCACGAAGGCCGAGCCACGGGTAGAGGAAAAAGGCCGGTTTGGGATGGACCTGGGCGTCAGCGGCTGGCGGACGAGGTTTGGCGGCGGTGGCAACTGGCCAAGACGTTGGCTTCCGGTCCAAAAACGAAGGCGTGAAGTCCTTCTTTAGGGCGAGCCTACACGCGCGGGTCTCAGGGGCTCCTGAGTCGGCGGCGTGGCCGTTCTGGGTCTGGCACGACCGAGCTCCGGCGCAGCGGCGGCGAAAAAGAGCAAGGAAAAGGGGATCGCGGCGGCGGCTCACCTAGGGGTCTGGGCTCGGTGAGGTGAAGGCGATGAAGGGGAAGCCGTGTAGTTGCACGAAGAGCCGCGACAGGGATCAGTACTGGGTCTTCTTGCTCCGGTAGGCGATGGCGCTCCGGCGGCGGCGCGGCGGTGTTTCACAGGCGGCTTCGGCTTCGGCTTGCTCCCTTCCTCCTCATCATCGCCTTCTTCTTCTCCTCCTTCTTCTCCTCGTGTGGCGGCGCCTAGATGAAGGGCAAGTGCCCGAGCGAATGGATGGGGAGGAGAACCGGGCGCTCCCCTGCTCTTATAGCGGCGGCGCTCGTGTTGGAGAGGGGAAAGGTGAGAGATGAGGGTTCACGAGATGGGACACGCGTCACGGTGCGAGAGGCGGACGGCTAGGGTTGGAGTGGGGCGGCTCGGCCTTGGCGTGCTGGCCAGAGCACGCGCACGGCGAGAAGGAGCGGCCGCTCGCGAGATGGCGCGAGGGGCTCCCCGATCTAGGGTTTAGGGTGGAGCTGAGAGGGGTGGATCGGGGGTTAGGGTCCCTTGGGTCCGCGAGATGATCTCGCGCGTGGGAGCGGGCGGCGGCACTGGGAGAGCGCGGCGACGATAGGAGAGTGGCGGTGGCGGTGTGAGGTAGGAGGGAAAGCTGGCATGTGGAGCATGTGGAGCACGTCCTCTTACGCCGCGTCCTGAGGATCGTCCTGAACGGCGTGTTGACCGATAGGTCGCACGGCAAGGAGAGCGTTCCCAAGCAGTGGTACAAGGTCGATAGTAGTTTAGTTTACTATGTTTTATGTAATTTCTATGTCGATCTGTTGTTTGACTGTTCAACAAATATAAGTTATATAATTTACCAAGTATATGTTTAATATGTTTATTTTTTCTATATATCGAGCTTGGTATTTTTCAAATAAGACAATCATTCTTAGCGGTCCAACTAGAGCTGCTACAAATAAATAATATTAATATAATCATTATAAGCGGCCCGATTTGAATAATAGAATCATTCTAAGTGTCCCATCTAGAGCCATTTAGATTGCCTCGGCTATATATACCACCTGCTTGACCAGATCCATGGTGGAGTCACGGAAAGTAGTTGCCTGTGTCGCGCTAGCCGCCACGAATGCGGTCGCCTCCACTGCGGTGGCGATGATGGGCAAGGCTTTTGCAGCGTTGGAGCGCAACTTCACCAACCGGCGCTGCTGCACCCCCTTCGACCATGACCTCCACTGCGGTGGCGATGACGGGCAAGGCTTTGCGCCTTCCCAGCAGCGATGCAATTCGGTGAGGTAAGCATCGTGGATTACCCCAATTCTTTATAAACGAATTTCCCTTTAGGTCAATCTACATAGGCTTTGTTGTTCATTATTGAGTAACTAGTACCAATTTCTAGTTGATGCTTACCTTATTAGCCAGTTGATGAACTGCTCAGATTAGTTTAGTTGTTAATTAGCTCCGGTTGCTGCTACTGTTACATATCTAGTTCTTGCTTAACTCCGGTTGATGTTCGTATAAGATACTTGATGAACTGTTCAGTTTTATTTATAACCATTTACATATCTGTAACTATGTATGTATTGTCTATGCAAATCTGTTAGTTCAAATGTAGTGTGTGCAAGTGTTGTTAGTTTTGTCCAGGTGATGTTGATGTTATACATACTGACAGAGTACTTTTGTATTGTTATGAACGTATAGCACATACATGTTCGCATTCAATTGAATTTGAACCTGTTACGTGTGCAATTCGTTCATCACGATCCATATATATCTATATCACTCATTCGCGATCAAACGATTGATGGACGATGGCCTGTTTTTTAAACATTCTTAGAGAATTCTAATTGACACTAATCCAACCGGTAGCAATATGTTAGCAAATGCATCTAGCACAATTAACAAACAGTTTCGTATATGACGAACAAACGTGTCAGTGAAAATTTAAAGTTGCTTCGGTTATCTGACTATTCTAAGCGGTGCGGAGGACGACGGCACCGTTAATCAATCATTCGAAGCACTTATAGCACCAACTCGAATAGCGCCCTCATTTGCATCGCCTTTAGGGAAGCGGTGCTTGCGTCGGTGTGGATGAGGATTTTGCGCCGATGAGGATATTGTTCAGTGCAGTAGTGTACGGTCAATGAATGATAGCATGCACAATTCCATTTGCTTAGCATGGAGTCGTGCAAGGTAGGTATAACTGTCATATACTAATCATACGTGCATGTATGTACATGTTTTTTTTGAGAAGATGTATGTACATGTTTAATGAAGGGCATATTAGACTTTTTACCACCTTTATTAATCGGTGTGAAAAAAGGCTAAATGTAGCTATATTTTATAACCGAGGGAGTACTATTTATTTCATAAATATATAGGATTACGTGGTTCAAAGTGAAGATATCACTTCGAGTAATATTTATTTCATCAATATATGGGATTATGTGTTTCAAAGTGAAGATATAACTTGTCTTTGCGTATTCACGCTTAGTTGAATTATAATGCGCCTATCAGCTAGAGCTTCCAGGGTCTACATTCCAGGGTAAACCATATTCATTTTTTTCTTGAGCACACTCGTTTTTAGAGGCAGGTTAACGGATGTTTTTAGGGCTGAAATCCGTCCCTGCTTTTGACCGCTAAAAAATAACTATTTGCAGGGACAGATTAACTAACCCGCCCCTGCAAATAGTTTCCAAGGGCGGCTAATGGCATCATCCTGTCCCTGCAAATCCCTTTTCCATGGGCGGGTCATGGCATCACCCGCCCTTGAAAATGGCATTTGTAGGGGCGGGTAATGCCCCCGCAAACGAATTTAAAAATAAAAAAGAAAAAACGGATTAGCTAAAGATTAAATAATTAAAAGATTAATTAATAAATAATTACACCATTAAAGTTAAATTTACAAGTAAAAAATAAATGAAAACGAAAAAAGAAAAAGAAATAAAATAAGAAAATTGCAGCCGGCGGCCTGCCGCCCGTTCACGCCGGCCGGACCCCGCCTCGCCAGCCGCAGATCCCAAGCCCCCGCAGCTCCGATCTCCGCAGACCCTAGCTCCGGCCGTCGCAAACCCCACAGCACCCTCTGAGCCTGCGCCGCTGCCGTTCGTCGTCGCGGCCTTCGAGCTCAGTCCGCCGGCCCGCCGCCGCCGCTCCGCCATCCATTCCGCCGCCACCGGTGAGAGAGAGGAGAGAGATAGGAGAGAGAGGAGGGAGAGAGATATAGGAGGGAGTCATGTGCCTATCTTATCCGATGGGAGAGTGAGGGGGATCCATGTGTTAGGAATTAGACCAATAGAAGAGTTCTATTTGAGGCCTTTGGATTGATGACATGTCAAAATGTGTTTGTTTGACATGCTTCTAACTCAATTTTAAGTATCTAAATGAGCTCAAATGAAAATATGTTCAACTACAAAGTTTTATATTTCTTCGATCTCTACAACTTTGGTATACAACATTTTTTACATCCAAGGTCATTTGAATATTTTAAAATTTTAAAATTTGAAATGTGATTACCTATAATGCTATTTTGAAGTACTAAACAATCTCAAATAAAAAAATTGTCAACTACAAAGATTTATATTTCATCGATATGTTGAGCTTTGGTGTAGAGTTTTTTTTTTCAAATGAGATCATATAAAAAAATATTAAAAAAATACTCCCTCCGTCTTGAAATACAAGGCATCCTGGGATTCAAAATTTGTCCCTAAATATAAGGCGTTCTAGCAGTTTTTGGCAAGTACTCAATCAAGGCAATTAAAAGTTAACTGAAAAACATGCCTTGTGTTACCATTAGCTAAGGGTACATACGACATTTGCTAACCTCCTTAATCTGTCCTAAAAATGCTAGGATGCCTTGTATTTCAAGACGGAGGGAGTACATCTATTTACCCTCTCACATACACATATACTCCTCATACTCACTCCATCTCAAAAAACAAGTCATTCTAGATATTTTAGAACAGATTAGCAAAAATGTAAAATGACCTTGATTGCCCCTATCTTTTAACCAGATTTGGTGCTAACCGACTGTTGCATGCCTGCATGCACAAACAAACCTACTAAATCGGGTAAAACGACTTGTTTTATGAGGACAAAATTTGAATCACAAAACGACTTGTTTTTTGGGACGGAGCGAGTATACATATACTCGTACATATACATATACTCTCACATATTACTAGTAGTTTTGTGAAATTTTAGTGTGTAGCGTTTTTATTGATGTCAATATATATTCTAATTACACCCATCCACAACACCACACAACAACCTGCAAAGAACATGAAGCGACCTCAACGACAAGCAAGCATTGCAACAACCAACGACCATGGCAGAGCGATGACGACGGTGGTGTGGGTAGTTCATCCTCGGAGCAAGGTAGCGACATCCTTAACCGGCGGGATCCATGACTATGGGCTGCATGGTTGGAATGGAAGAGAGTTGGTGAATAGACTGTCTTTCAGGGGGAGGTCCCGTAATGCTTCGAAAATAGGAACTAGATGCGCAACAAATCTGGGGAAAGGAGGCATGCAGCTCCAGTGACCGTGGATCCGATATACCTTCCGGAAGTTTTTTTTCTCCCCACCTTCCAATATTTAAGATTCGTTCAACTAATACGAACCATTGGATGTAGCTGCCTCCCCAGACCCTAACCCACCCCGGCCCCACCCCGCCACCGCCGCACGCTGTTGCGCCGCAGCCCCCGCTTTGCGCCAGCTGCCCCTGGCCATGAAACGCTGTCGTGCCACCGGCCCTGGGCGCGCCCGGCCTCCTCGCCCTGCACCGCCGCGCGTCTGCCGCCTCAGCACCTAGCCGTCCCTCTGGTTGTGCCCCACGCGGGCTTGCTGGAGTGCCTCCACCGCCCGTCGCCGTGCCGCGCGCGGGCTCGTCGGAGCTCCGCTGCCGCCGGAGCCGGAGAAGAAAGGCGCCACCGGCAGACGGTGATTATTTTTTCAAAATGTTGATTTTTAAAAAAGTTGAAACCATATTAATTGTTTTTTAAAAAAGCTCTGGTTCAACATTTTTCAAAAAGTTATGGTTGAACATTTTTCAAGAAGTTGTGGTCCAACATTTTTTAAGAAATGTTAATTCAATGTGTTATGGTTCAACCTTTCTTGAAAAATGTTGGTTCGAAATGTTGAGGTTAAACATTTTTGCAAAAATGTTGGTGTTTCAACTTTTTTTATAGAAATGTTGAGTTTGGAAAAAAATGTTGATGCCATAAAGTTGAGGCTCAATGTTTTCAAAATAAATGTTGTGAGGCTCAGTAGTTTTCAAAAGTGCTGACGAGAAAATGTGAGGCTCAACATTTTTCGATAATGTTGGTCAACATTTTTTGAAAAATGTTAGGGCTCAACATTTTTGAAAAAGCTGTAGGCTCAACTTTTTTGAAAAAGATTTGATCAACATTTTGTATCTAACATTTTTCTAATAAAATGTTGCAAGACGCATCTTTAATTGGGCCTTAGCTTTATAAAGATAACATCTTTAAAAATCTTCCACAGGAGGAGTCCGCGTAGTAGCAGACCGCTCGAGTAGGCTAGCAGGCCATGCAACAAGAGATTTTGGGTCGCAAGTTTTTGCTACTGGCCCACTATTTATTAAAGCTTCGGTTTTGTGTTGTGATTCTAAAAAAAAATTATGCATTTGTTGATTTATCATAATATTTTTGACTGATTTATTCGATCGTGAATAAAATGAATCCACATGCAAGCAAATTCTATGACATGAAGAATAAACATATGTTATTCATCGAGGCAGGCAATTAATACCAAGAAAAATTAGTATATAAAGCTATTAAAATGGTTTCGCATGCTTACAAATTGTTTTATATGAAGAACAATGTGTCAACCTGGCGAACAAATTATCCTAACAATTAACAAACATAACATTTTAAAAAATTAATCTTAAAACTTTACGAAATAGCTTCGTACACGAACAAATAATAATACATAATGTTCACATTACAATTTACAAACAAAATATACATGCTTGAAAATATATTAGCATACAAGGAAATTGAAAGAAAAGAGTAACAATAAAAATGAATAGCATAAAAGAAAACAAAAAAGAAAAGAGAAGAGAAGTTAGATCTATCAAAGGGAGAGGATAAAAGAGAAGAAAAAAGAAAGTACTCCCCTCACCTATTCACTTTGTCCGTTTATTCCCCGAAACAAAATTTAGACTCAGTTTACCCCTCTCCCTCCAAAACTATTTTCATTAGTCCAATGTACCCCTAATGTGCTTTTGTGTTTTTATTTCTTTATGTACGAGTTAAATTTTAAATTTAAATTTTGTGAGCAGGCGCATAGCATGATGCCTTACGTTAAAAAAATATTCTACAAATTGTTCTTAAATATACAAAATGTTTGAAAAGTAATCATGAAAAATTCTAAATTTATTTTTATAACATAGGGCATCATGCTATAAGTCATATAATAAAATTTGGAATTAAAACTCAAGTTGTACATTAAAAATAAAAATCCAATTAAGGAGGCAGATTGGACTGACTGAAATGCTCCTCTGGTCGCCCAACTATTATGTACACGCAAAACACACCAGCCACTTCGCGGCCCACGTGTTCCACTCCCTGTTCAAGGCCCATGCGAATCCTTCTCTTGGTTGTAGGCATATACAGGAGCCCGCCTTTTTCATCCACGGCCCACTGCGTGACTCCGTCCGCTTCACCAACACTACAATTCAGTGAGCTCAAAAAAAAAAAAAAAAAAAAAAAAAAAAACAATGCCGGTCATTATCCTACAAGAAAGATGTGTAAATGATATAGAGTTCTACTTGTATAGAGTCCTAGGTTCTGTACTTTCTCATGTACTTCTTATCCTACTTGGACTCTACATTGTATTGTAACAATGCCGGTCATTATCAGGCTATATAACGAACTCATAGGCGCCCTGATGGGGTAAGCCGTTCCATACAATTCTACATGGTAACAGAGCCACCTCCTCCACATAAACTCGTCTAGTTGCGCAAAGCAAGTTTTTTTTTTCCGACGGCTTCCATGGCTTCAGGCTCGACATCGGCATCAATGATGTTCAACATCCCTGTCTCGGAGAAGCTCAATCGAGACAATTTCCTTGTGTGGCGAGCACAAGTCCTTCCAGCAGTTCGAGGTTCCTGCCTGATGGGCGTCCTTGATGGCTCCTCCATCCAGCCAGCACCGATCTTGACGGTGCAAAAGCAAGGCGGAGGTGAAGAAGAGGCTGACAACCCTGCGTACAAGAAGTGGATTATTCAAGATCAACAGCTTCTTGCCTATCTCCTTTCCACCATGACCAAGGAAATCTTGGTCCAAGTGTCGTCGCATGAGCACGCCGCTTCTCTATGGAAGGTTGTTACTGTGATGTAAACGATATAGAGTTCTACTTGTATAGAGTCCTAGGTTCTGTACTTTCTCATGTACTTCTTATCCTACTTGGACTCTACATTGTATTGTAACAATGCCGGTCATTATCAGGCTATATAATGAACTCATAGGCGCCCTGATTGGGTAAGCCGTTCCATACAAACAAGATGAACTCTGCAAGGATGACCACTTACCGCACTAGACCTTTCATGAAAACCAGCTGACGCGCTCCACCACATCTTGTGTACTAGGGACCCGGTCGAGCTGGGTCAGTAGGACCCCAGAACTCATATGCCGGATTCACAAAGTCCTTGATTGGTTGGGTCAGCCTAAGGTAGAACAAAATCATCACGGCAGCCTCCGTGAAGCTGAAGCATAATCTAAGCTTCAACACTGACATGAATAACCATCCCCATTCTATTATTTCTACTGAGATTATAACCATTCAATAGATAAATAGAGTGTAACGTACAATTGAAGATCAAATGACAAAAGCTAAGGATTATTCATCTAAAAGGATACTACTACAAGGGCAAACGGCCAACTGTATATATGTAAAAGACATGTAATCCATTCCTGCTTGAATATCTGTTCTATATATGTAAAAGAATCCCATTCGCACGCAGTTGCCATGTACTAGCTATCACACAATCATATTTCTACTATATATATACACAGAGAACACTCGTTGATTATATAAAATCAATCTCCCATTCGTCCTCCCCATCTATCGCGATCTGCAAAGCGAGCGTGCGTGCGTGCTTTCATCGTCATGCAGTACGAACACGAAACGGCCGACTGCCATGTGATGCCCGACGACCCGCCGAATGGCACCGATTCGCTGACCTTCGTCCTCCGCATCTTCACGCTGGGGCTGGCGCTCGCCTCCGCCATCGTCATGGCCACCGCCAGCTCGTGCACAATCTCCGGCGACGGCGACGGACGACGACGACTCCACCACCGTCGCCTACAAGGACTTCCCGCCCTTCGTGTACGTGTGTATATATATGTGTAAACGCCATGGCTGAATCATCTCATGTGTCGTCCTCCTAATTAATTATTTAACCTATTTTTGATGGATCCCTCTGTCTGTGCATTATTATTAACATCAACGAATAATTACTGAAGCTACCTGGTGGCATGCAACATCACGGCGACGATCCTGGAGACGGCAGCGGTGTACGTACAGTACCGGAAGGGCGGCGGCGGCGGCGACGATGAGGAGCCGCCGGTGCTCCCCGGGGTCGTGCTTGTCGTCCTCGACGTCGCCGTGCAGGTGCTCCTCTACTCGTCGGCGGGCGGGGTGTTCGCTGCCGTTGTGGCGTACGGCGACCAGATCAGCGCCTGCGCCGACGCGGCCGGCAACTTCAGCGCAGAGGTGCACAAGGCCAAGCTCCTGGCCTTCGGCGCCGGCTTGGCCGCCGCGCTCGCTGCCGTCGTCAAGGACGTGCCGCTGCCATTCTCCATCTGGCCCATCCCGTCGGAATGAGATTTGGCGCGGCTGCCGTCACTGAAATCTATGCATGGACAGTCTCTCGTCGTTGCGAATAGCAGTAATATATTTAAGATTTTGTGAGGTTTAATACAAGTCTTCCACTTTTAGAAGATTTCGCCTTTATTTGTCATAATATTAATATTGCTAAATAGAATGTAGAACTCTCCGAAATAATGGTTGCCAGTGTGTTCTACAAACGAACAGAAAAAATGTCATCTGAATATAGGTTCACTTTTGAGAAAAATCCGATACAACTTAGTAACATAGTACATTTTGATACTGCGCAATAGTTTCTAATTTTGTGTGATCGGTCATGAATATGTTTCTTTTTTTTGTGTGTGTGATTTGTACATGTTTCTTTCTTTTGGAAATACACACATCTGAATGTAGGTTGCTGCAATAAAGGAAGCTGACGCTTATCGTAGGTATCTGCTGCTGGAGGGCGATGCTGATCTGATGACGTAGCTACAGATTGAGCAGCTGAAAAAAACCAGTCCTATTTCGGCCTATTCAAACTGCCCCCCCCTGCATTCGCAATGAATTTTGTCGGCAAGGGCAAATCCTTTACGGCTCCTGTTTCCCTGGCCCTGATTCACTGAATCGAGAGCTGGCTGAATGTATTAATGTTGTAGCGTCTCAAGGGCAAAGTTTACTGTATATATCATGGTGAGTAGTGCATAAAACAGTAGTGTCTCAAGTCGTCATGACACTAATTTTCAGCGCCCAATTTTATTTTCATGATTATGAATCTTCCATATTACCATATAACATGGTTTTGCTGACGATGATCCAACAAATGGTGCTATTATAGGCTGACCGTATTATTTAATTACAAAGCATGGGATTTGTTTGAGAAGTAGGCCCCGTTGCAATGTTTGCCATATGTTCCCCTCTCTCGCCATATATATATAATTCTATTGCTATGTTATCAAAATTCATATATGACATTTCAGTTATTTAAAATTAAACAGCCATTAACACTGGCCTTACATCTGCAGACGAGCCCTTGGCCTCAAGAGTCATATGAGTAGCATATGATCGTGTAAGCCAAGCCTAGAACATAGCAAAAATAAAAAACTACTCATGCATATGAGAACCAAACACTACACAAAGGAATCACGCAATCACGCTACCTTACTTTACTAAAAGGCAACCAGAGCACCGTAGAGGTACAAGCTACAAAAGTGGCGACACCCTGGCACTCCGCCTAAATAGATGTAGATGATCACAAGCACGGATGCACACTCACCCCTACGAACTTACGTACGCAACCTTACCCCGATGAGCACTTCTGAAAAACTGAGCCAGCAAAACCTCAAGATTGAAAAAAATAAGTCACCACTAACGCCTCAATGTGGACGGACACGTCAACTACTACCGAAAGAATAACACAAATTAAATTGTGGAATAAATTCAGAAATTAATGCGAGCACCAGTGACAACTTGAGAACTTAAACCCTCGTAGGCAGGTTCACCACAAGGACTGTTACCTGCTTTCGCTCTAACATCTGGTCTCTACGTTAATTAAAATGTGAAGCTATGTTGACAAATGTGATGCATCAAAAAGCTATGTGAACTTCAGGATGTTATCCATAGGTTACCCTATTACCATCAAATGACCCCGGCCCTCAAGCATAACAAAGTATAGATAACCCCTAAACTATTTTCTAATTCAATTTACTCTAACAATGATGTCTACTGGTTGTCCAATTAATTAACCTCTTAATAACATTTGCAGTCCATGGAAGGTAATAAGTCACAGATATTTTGCAGAAAATTCTGTGACCATTGCACAATCGAAAGATTGTTTTTGGAAACTAAAAAGCTCTGTTTCCAATTTAAGCCCTTGTAACATTTAGAAGCTTATATCTTTCACTTTTTAGCTCTTTTGTTTGTAGCGATTTTTTAGCTTATACGATCCTAGTGGCGCAGATACTATGGTATAACATGCTTTTCATAATCCTTTTGTTATGGCTAGTGTGCTATTTTTAGTCGTATTGTTTGATTAACTATATTGAATGGTTATCACAATTAGAAGGAACATATGTCTCGATCTATTAACAATCTCAATTAGCCAATGATATTCTAAAGAAAAATTAAACTGAAATTATTACTCCTTGAAATTTCAAATTGAAACATAAAATACATGCATATTATACTTTTTATAAAGCACATTAAGTTGTATGGTGTGATCTTACATACATAACGGCATGTTGCCTTCGCCAATAGCAACGCACGGCTATATTTGCTAGTAGCTTTCATAGAGTTAAAAAATTTCAAGAAGTAAAGCCCTCTCGTTGAGGAATTGCCAATGTATTCATGCAAATAAAAATATCATCGATGGCACAAGTTTCAAGCTCAGATATCTGGAATTGTAAATTACACATTGGCTTTAACAAGATCTAGCAAGTACTCTCTTTAATTTGTTAAGCAAAAAACGTCAAGTAATCAAAAGAAACATACAAAAGGAGGAACTGGATACTATAAAATTGCAGATAAACGGCTGACAGGATTATTGAACATCCAAAATTGATAATGAAACTGGCCGACTAATTGCAGAAGCTGGGGAGAGGAGGCCCAACAAACAGGGCACTACTAATTTATGTTTCGTAAAAGAAAAGCAACAAATTGTAAGTCTACCCCGATCAACCGTCATTTCTCAGTACCACAAGCTCAGATCCAAACTCACATTCTCTTTAATCTCCAGTGAGGAGTGGCACATGGGAGGCAAAGCCGGCGATGACGGCGAGAATGGCGCCAAGCTAACTCCTAGCGCCACCACCGGCTCCTCACCTCCCAGCAACGGCAGTGGCGCTGGCGTGGGCTGTTCTTGATGCCCAACGGCCAACGGCGTCATCCCAACCCTGCCGACGCCACCTGAGGGTACCTGTCCCGGCCGCGACCGCTGCGACGTGGTGGTGGTGTTGTAATGGAGCGGCAGCGGATGTGGCAACGATGGAGCGGCGGCGTAGGCGGGGTAGACCTGTGGCGGTTCTGGGGCTGGGACTGGGTGTGTATTGTAGTAGAGGCTGCGGCGCTTATTGGCCTTGTTGGTCTTGAGGCGAACGCGCTTGGCACGATGGGATTCCTGGCGCTCGTCCTTGTGCGCATTCTGGTGCCCGCCCAGCGCCTGCGACGACGAGAAGTTCCGGCCGCAGTAGGGGCACTGGAACCACCGGATCCCTCCCCCGCTGTCGCCGCCGCCGGCCGCCGTCTCGGAAGACGCGTCCGCGGCGGCGTTGCCGGCTATGCTTTCTTTGACAGTGTACTCTTCTACTATCACGCGGGCGGCAGAGGCAGCTGGGGCAGGGTTCAGTGGGATGTCCACACCGAACAGCCGGACTATTCCGGCTGATCTGGAGCTCGGCGGCGGCGGCGGCGGCTGCTGCTGCTTCTCGCAGGCGGCCGGGAGGATGAAGGGCCGCGGATGCGATAAGGTGTCAGTGCTCGCGGCTGCGCTGCCGCTAGGATTCTCTGCTGCATCTCGCTGGCTCATTTGAGATAGGCTTAGGTTTAGGGTTTGGTTGGGGTTGGGGAGAGGAAGGTACTAGGGTAGTAGCTGATGCCTTGCAAGTGCGCTTGGAGATGTTTGGGTTGCTCGTGGATTTATGCATGATTTGTGGCGATCGAGGTTAGATGTTGGGGGTAAATTAATGGAATAATGCGACGGTTGGAGAGGGGAGCAGTGCTCCCGTGCAGGGCACAGCTGGTGGGGGTGGGGACGACGTCTCCTGACTGGGAGCAGCGGCAGCTGTTTCGGGGGTGTAGGGTTATCAGCGTTAGTCCTTGCTTGGTCCTATATATGTCGTGCCAACTTGCGGCGCTTCAATTGAAAATTAAAATTCGTTCTATATTTTCAAGGTCAGACATGTTGTTCATGAGAAACATGCATGGGTAATAATGTATTTCTTCACCAAAAAAAAAAACATGGCTAATGTATTGATGTGGTCATTACGGCAGAGAAATTGAGATAATAACACCGTGCCTATCATCACAATCGCATCACTAATATAACGCAAGCATTTGAGAGTTGCTATCACTAGTAAAGCGGATGCATGGTGGAATGTGGTGGCTACCTTTCGACCCATGAATCATAAAAGAAGTGCACATGAAAACCAATGTGAAGTTCTTATTGTTTGTTGAATATTTTAATCAATATAATACAGATGAAATGATTTATTATTGTGGTCTTTGAGTGTCATAGTAATTGTCCTTACATATTTAGAGTTTTAAGCATGGTATTTGAGATAATTATTTTATGTTCGCTAAAATGGAGCATGGGCCCTTACCCGCCGTACTTCCTATCTGAGCCCATATCTCACAATACACAATAACTTTTATTTCAAAAAACAATATAGAATACCTTCTTCTCCCACGGTCACCTTTCCTCCATGGCGAGACGGCGGGATTTTAATTTGTGCTGGCAGGCCGCAGCTGGCCTACTGCATCTCTCCTTGCCATGCAAATCAGTCAGCCTTTCTGTACCGGCAGTCTCTCCTTTCTCTTTGAGCTCAACGGAGTTTATAAAACTACACGAATGGTCTTCAAGACCTACTGGTCCAGTGTAAGAGAGATATATCTAAAACATGCCCGTTTGAAAGTTGCACAAATGGAAAATTCCAATAATAGTGTATATATGGTTTCTATCAATTAATATTTACAGTAATAATAAACTCTGAGGAAACACCCACATGGTATACAAAAAAAAAACGTCAACCATTGGAAGGATTTATAACAGATCAGATTCAAAATATTTCCAACGTTGCATTAGCCAATACCCCCTCCCCCCCCCCCCCCCCCCCCCCGCCCCCCCCCCCTCTCTCTCCAAAAAAGGGAAAATCAAATAAAAACTTGTTTTTACTATGAAAATTACATATAACGTGAGATCACAAAAAAAATTCTTATTTGTAGGAAAGGAAAATAATGCCATCCTGTCTATATATCTAGTAGAAGCTACATACTTATGCATACCAAGACTCCAGAGTCAAAATCCCTGAAACATTGGTTTGTCCATGTCTGTTATGGGCTTATAGGAACAGATCTGCCTCTGCTGCATGCCCGCTTGGCAGATCATTAGAAAAGCAAAGATACATGAGGGTTCCCTAAAAGTCCTGGACCCACTTCATGCCATGAAACTGCAATTGCAAATAGAATCATCATTTATTTCCATAAATTTTCCTAACTTACTTTCGAACTGAGTTTACTAATTTCTTTAGCAAAAATACTAATTTTACTTATCTATACTATAAAGCACGAGGAAATTTCGTTTCGTCCGTCGTCATCTATATCTCACACCGTCAGATTTTATGATGATCCAACGCTCTAAATTAATCTAAAGAGTGCATATTGACTACATCTCACTTTTGAGCCTACACCGTCGGATGTTATGATGATCGCACACTCTAGATTAATCTAAAAAGTCCATGTAGATTACACATCTAAATTAGTATTTTTTTTTCCTAAAACACGTGCCTGAGGCACGTGCCCTTCTGCTAGTACTAATTAAAAGACCAGCAGAATTTATGTAACTAAAACTTTAACTATTTTTTCCAAAATAAGGTTTCCTAGCTAAATTCTCCTAATAGTGCTGGAGGTGGACTCAATGCCGGTGGAGCATGGGCCACCGGTGGTGGATCCATCCCGTGGGGTGGGAGAGGACACTGGCGCACTGCTGTTGTGGTTGACGGGCTGCGCTTGTGGTGTAGCCGCCTTTGGTTGACACCGGTCATGGAAGTGCCTGGCGTGGAGCAAATACTGCACGTGGAGGATTGACTTTAGTGGAGGAGGGCCAAAGTTGTTGAACGACCCATTCTATACATGGGACACCTGTGCTACCATTGTCACTGTGGAGCCGCGCCGCTCATGGTATGGTTGCGCTGGAGTTGAACTCACCATATATAAGTGGCCTTGGATCTATAGCTTTAGTGGAGGAGGGTGATGCACACACGCGATTGAGATTGTATGGTTCGGCAGTTGAGATCCGATAGAATTTATGGTTAATTACTTTCACAATTTATTCAAAAATGGAATTCCAACCAGGGGTGATGACATCACTATCAATGCCACTTAGTAGACTCAATTAGAAGTGATGTTTGTTGTGCAAATTAAGAACCTGCTCTCCTGTGGGACAATATATATAATATAAATTCTTGAAACGATTATGCTTCCCCGAAGTGATTTATCATTTAATTAATACTTTTTAAAATACCTTGGCAGTTGTTTTTGTGTAGATGCTTATCAAGTTTTTTCTCCATATCAACATTTGCTTCTTATAATGTATATATCATTAAATCATATTATATTAATTCAATTGTTCCCCTCTTTATGGGTCCATGGGAGAATTTAGAGAGCACATGAATTTATTACATGTTCCGGCACTAAACAATATCACTGTAAAGCTATGCATTGATTATCAACATTGCATGTCTAAGAGGAGGAATATGATATACTCTTGAAAAGACCATTTTTATTTACACTTCATTAATTCATTCCTGGTTTATTTGCTTCAACCAGGTGTGATAGTATCGGGATGCAGTGCGCACTTGGATCATGTCAGCAACCAGTGGTAACACAACATCACAGCCAATTATAGGCGGCGCAACCACTGTTCTGATCTTGTCACTATGAACCGGGAGTAATATGCATCTAGGACAACCATTCATGCTGAACCAGTCGTGATATGCCGGTTGCAATGTGAAGATCAATTCTATAGTGGAAAAAGTCCATTTTACTCCCTTCACCTATTCAATTTGTCCGCTTAACCCCTCAAACAAAATTTAGGATCACTTTACTCCCTCGAGCTATTTCAATTAGTCCAATCTACACCCTAATTAGATTTCACTTTTTTATTTCTTTGTGTACAAGTTGAGTTTTAATTCTAAATTTTGTTAGATGACTGATAACATGATGCACTACATTAGAAAAATAAATTAGAAATTTTTTATTATCACTTTTCATAGATTTTTGTGTATTTAAGATTAATTTCGTTTTAAATATCCTAAAATATGAAAATAATCATGAAAATTTTTTAGAATAATTTTTTAACATAAAGCACTATGTTATGTACATGCTTACAAATTTTGAACTTAAAATTTAACTCGTACATAAAGAAACAAAAACGCAAAAACACATGAGGGGGTAGATTGGAGCAATCGAAATAGTTTAGGGGAGTAAATTGACCCTAAATTTTGCTTGGGGGGTTATGTGGACAAATTGAATAGGTGAGGGGAATAAAATGGACTTTTTCCTTCTATAGTAGTGTGGATAGTGTATTCATGTCAGATCGACGAGAATGTATGGAGTAGCATCATTGTTGTTAATTCTGTAAAGGCAATTTGTCAATCAACATCAATCTATATATGTACCATCTGCAACCGGGTATTCAATCGTCATCAATCTATGTATGTACATATACGGACCAACGACTTCGTACAATGCCCGGCCAGTGCCATAAGAGTTGGGAATTTGGATGGGTGCCATCTTTGAAGGTGTTGCCCTACACCTCCCCTATTATTTTTGCATGTTATAGTTGCTTTAAATTTGTTGCAATCAACCTTGTCCAATTTTATCAAACTTATAAAACAAATATAATAACATCTATAATAGTTTTTTTTCATTGAATCTACCATCATATCGGCATCATTTGGGCTTTCAATTGGCTAGAATCGAATCTAGATCGACGAAATTTTATGTGGTAGCGTCAATGATGTTAGTTGTTTAAAGGTAGTTCGTCAATCAACATCAATCTATATATTTACCATTAGCAACCGGGTATTCAATCGACACCAATCTATATATGTACATATACGGGCTGACATCTTCGGACAATGCCCGGCCAGTGCCACAAAAGTCGGGAACTTGGGTGGGCGCCATCAATTTGACAGCGTTGCCCTACACTGCCATTTTTTTTTGCATGTTATATTTGCTTTGTTCTAAGTCAACCTCGTCCAATTTTTCATTGGGTACCATGGAATATTTTTTTTCAATGGATATATGTCAGTATAGATCTTTCTTCTATAAAATTAGTGAAAGTTGGAAACCAGTGGTTTTAACAAAACAATTTTTTTTGGTGCAAAGGTTTTATAACAAAACAAATGGGACATAGAAATATGCAAGGAGTTTTATACATACACGCATAGCTAGCTGTACAATCTTGGAATAGCATGTCAAGTAAAGTTGGTCAGAGTTCCTGTAGTATCCATAAGGGCACAACCAATGCGAGATGTCCGGTGAATCCGTCACGCATCACCAGGAACCACTGTACACGCGTGCAGCTAGAGTATCAGGCAGCAGCCACCTCCAGCAGGTGCAGTCTGGCCCAGATTGCCTGAGCTCAAATCGCTGCGCAGACGTATTCCGGCCCGATGTCGACCGTATCCGTTCTACCTATCGACAGCGTGGAAGACGAGTTTGGGCAGCATGCAGCTGGGCAGGTAGCACGGCCACCGGTACCGCCCAACAACGTGCATGCCGAGAATGCTCCCCAAACAGTATGTTCCTCGGATTATTGGCCATTGCAGTGAATTGACCCTTGTCTCGTCTGCTAGCTGCAGCTCACGGCAGTCAATATAGCTAGGGACATATACCATGACACGGCTGCTTGACGTGCAGCTCCAACCACCCAACGTCACGTACACTGCGGCCTTGCATGGCATCTAATTAAGACACCGTGAAGCTTTAAACATCGGAAAAGACATTACAATTTTACCATCGACGCACGCTACATGAATTCGATCAATTGGTTCAACCCAGCCAAGCAGCTAGAACCAGAAGATCTCTGTGACCACGACGTGCTTCGATCCGATTGTCAGGGCAGGGGAGGAACGCAGCCTGAATCAGCCTGGCATTGCCCCGTCCAATCAGTCCGTCATGGATCCCTGGAAGTCGTCATGTGGTCAATAGATGGTGGCCATGCGGAATGCCATACGAAGACAGGTGGTATGAAGCTAGGAGTTTAGATCACACTACAGGAAAAATGACTTTTATTACCGGTCGGAAAGGCCGCGTTACCGGTTCTGGAACCGGTACTAACGTTTCGAGACTAAATTGACAGTCGTTTAGTACCGGCTTTGGAACCGGTACTAAATCGTGCACGTTGCCGCGCGCCGCGGGGAGGCAGTTTAGTATATTTTTTTCCTTTTCTCTTTTCTTTTATTTTATTTCTAATGCGTATTCCGTATCATATCCGTTCTAATGCATATTCGTATCGTATCCGTTCTAATGCGTATTCTGTATCGTATCCGTTCTAATGCATATTCCGCATCGTATCTGTTCTAATGCGTATTCCGCATCGTATCCGTTCTAATGCGTACTCGTATCGTATCCGTTCTAATGCGTATTCGTATCGTATACGTTCTAATGCGCTTGCGTATAAAGTAATATTACGTTACAATCATATATAATCTACATATACTTAGTTAGCTGACTCGACTAAAAAGTATTACATATATATACAACGTTTCATAGTAAAGTAATATTATGTCATATGATTAGTAACGGTAAATTTGGCCTTTCATAGTTTCATTTCATGATGTGCTAGTCATAGATGAACCGGTTAGAAACACAAACACATTAAATTCACAATGTCACATATATAAAAGATAAACGTCATATCTTCATATATGGTAGCCATTAAATGGAAGCGCTTTAGATGATGTTGGAGAATCATCAAATAAATGATCACGAGTTTTCATAAGGACAACCAGACAAGTCATGCAATGTACGTTTTCAGAGAGGAACATGCATTGCAACCCATTATTCTAGAGCTGGTGTTAATAAGAAACTTAGGTATGGATTTTGGTTGGGGCTTCTGCTTTATGTTGGGCGATATGGTTAAATAGAAATGATGTGATTTTTAACAACACAAGAGCTGTTACTCCTATGCAGGTCATCTACAGAGGAACACATTGGATCCATTTCTGGTCATTACTGCTAAAGGAGGAAGAGTGACCACAAGTTACATCAGGCTGCCGTGGCTGGTGTTTTAGTAATAGAATTGGTTTGGTTTGAACTTGTTTGTTTATTCAAACTATCATGGTTGCTAGTGTCACCGTTGGGTGCCTGTCTATAATAATGAACAGCTATATGCATTGGTGGATGCAGCAGCTGAAATATTAAATATATTCCCATTTCTAAAAAAAGGTTGATCACCACAGGGCCAGCCCAACGGCTAGGCCGGGCCCTTCTCTTGCGCCCTGATCGGGGGCACCCAATCCACTATGGTTGGCGAACCCCAATCACACTGCTCTATAAAGACAGGTGGGGCCCGGTGACTCTCAGTACGAGATTCACTATGAGCCGTCACACCCACCGACAAACCCTACCCGATATGAGGGTCGTGCAGCTAGTGATGGGAAGTGACGCCACCGCCACGTGACACCCCGACGACCCTGCACTGCCCGTCGCTGCCCTAGCGCAGATCTTCGCCAATGAACCAGGAGGCCGCAAGAGGATCGACCTCCTCAGTAGGAGAAGGTATACCTTCCACATCAATCTCGAGCAATACCCTAGACCGAAGTATATATCTCAGTTCATACCTGAATCATGCAAAGATACGCCGCTAGATACTACTGCTAGGATCCGGCCTACAGTTTTTTTTTTTTTTTTTTTTTTGTGGTTAGGATCCTACAGTTCTAACACAAGAAAGCATGCATTTAACAACACTTGATTTCCCATGCCCGGGGACATTACATTTGTAGTTGGCAGCACGCAGTGGACAGGTTCTCATCACTGTCATATATGTATCATAACCACAGAACAAAATAAGTGATCTGGAAAGAAAAAGGCTTGGTTGCCTTGGTTCACAGTGGTCAAAAATTAAGGTTCTCATCTGACATGTATGTGTCTAATCCTATAGTCTTCGGAAGAAACACAGTTCGATGGTATGTTATGGACATGGATCATAACTAGTCTTCATAATTCACGTTAATACTAAAGATAAATGTGTTTCCTGCTAGTTGCTTTAGCACAAACTAGAAATCAATTCATATATTGAGAGTGGCACAAAGTGCAAGCAAGGCCTGTGCACGATCTATGCTTGCAGTACCTGCACGCGTGGCACAGTTGAAACAGCAGCAATACAAACAAACTGATAAAAGCGCACCAGACGGTTGTCCCATCCATGCGTGGACGACATGTACGATACGGCCAGTAATAGAAGACCACCGCAATCATACGGAGAGGATATCAATGAACAGCAGAGTTCATGCATGTCTCCGCTAACATGTGCACTCCCAGCTATGCATGCATGTGTAGGACTGCATGGTCACGGTTGTCTCCACACTATACTGCACGGCAATCTATATGCACATACCCACAGTTGACAGTACATACAAGGTACACTGCATGGTTCACCATTTCGTGTCGACGCTGTGAATAAAGAAATTGAATGGTCAGTTATCTAGCTGATTATTAGCAACACCCCATATATACCTCATTTGTAATTTGACATTGCCATCCACACATAAGTTATTTTTTAGCAAATGCAAACCCATTAACAAGTTTTGTTGCATTAGACTTCCCCAATTCGCACATGCTTATGTGATTCAACATGTTTCTATACATCAAGAACCACAATAATAGAGTTTGAACAATCACCAGATGGAAAAAAGAGGGCGAAGAGAGTTTGTAGGTTATTCTGACGTTCTGCTCTCTGTTCACGGACATCACCAGGACCTCTCATAGAGGAGGCAATCATTAGCTCTGTATTGACTTAATTGCCTACAATACCGCTCTGCTAATTAGCAGTAGTACTGCCCAATTACATTAGGACTAAGGCATTAGCTGCATAATTATCACGTCTAATGACCATTGTCAAAATATTAATACATTGATGGCAAAAGGTTTAACCAACATGACTTGGCTACTAGTTGCGTGGCAAGTCAAATGTCACACAGTCTATTTCGCGAAAAGGAACGTGAATACACGCGCGCGAGCGTGCATCTGTTGTGTACACCAAGCCCCATTGATCTCTCATTCAGTCCCACATTGAATGATGTTAGAGAGCTGTTGTATTTAAGTTGGCTTGCACCAGCCAAATCTAGAAGTATGGGCCTATACGCACTCTTGCTTGGAATTTCTAAAGTGGGCCTCACTATGTGCCTGTTTCTAGCAATCCCCCACCAATACCAAAGTAAGAATAAGAAGGAAAATGATCAATGTGTTGTAATACTGTTAATATACCAGCGTTTTGGCATAAGTCTTGTACAACATTTTGGCCGGAGAATTGACTTGGCCTTGAATTCCCAGCTTTAGTGCAGTCAAACTTCACTTGAAATCATAGCTGATATTAGGCTGTTAATGAGACCTTGCCTAACCGAAGCATTAATGGTCTTTTAGTGAGTTTTCGATGAGAGCGCCCTATCTCAAGAACTGCGGCCTACAGTTAGACTCATCATGTATGTATTCTTTTTCAATATATCATGTTGGCCGATATCTTTTCGATGGAAAAGATTAAAGCTTTATGCCAACCTTTCAAACAGCAAAGATTATTATGGTTGTCATTTGGACATGCGTACATTTTATTGTATTAATGCACTATTTGTGTTCACCCTCAGCTTGTTCTTTCTATTATGTACTCACGGGATCTCTGAACACATGTGATAGGTTGCCATTGTTGTTTAATACACTCATATGGGCCTCAAACGCAACATCACAGAAATTGCATTTGGTGACAATCCCTTTGTAAAAGGGCCCGTAAGATTCTTCTCAGTTCTTCTGTGGAGTGTCTCATTTTTCTAATAGTTTTAAATCTCCGCTTAATATGATGGTTGGACTCGGAATTATCCTTTGTATTCGTAACCCGAGCTAGCATCGATTGGTTATCACAAAACACTAGGATGGGTGCTACCAAATTCTCAAGCAAAGGCAAGTCCATCAGTAGCTCTCTAAGCCATTCAACCTCGTTAGTGGCAGTCTAATGTGCTACTAGTAGCTTTGATCTCACACGCATTCAGAGATACAATTGGAATCACTATACCCCTCTAACATAGGTGGTTATCCCGACTAGTGGATTCTAAGATCTAAAGTACCTATCAGATAGCGATACCCTCACTTGATTGTTTTCCAATGATCATCTCCTGGATTTGACATGAACCAGCTGAATTTTCTTACAGCATATGAGATGTTGGGTCTGGTCGCACCAGCTAGATACATAAGGGATCTAATTATTTGTAAATATCTCAGTTGATCTCTTCCCTGTCATTCGAATTTTCGAAGTTTTACATCATAGGGAGTTGGAGCGACTTTACAGTCCTAAAGCCAAAGCAACTAAGAATCTTCTCTGTGTAATTGGATTGGCTCAATATTATTCCATTCTCAGTTTTAATCAACATCATAGGGAGTTGGAGCAACTTTAAGTCTTTCATATCAAAACACCAAGATAAGAAAGTCTTGATCTCATCAATTGCAGTGCTGGTCCCATATAAAAGTATGTCATCGACATACAAACATAGTATAATGCATTCATCCCCTCAATAATGGCAGTACACACTTGTCTGCCTAATTCACGCTGAATCCTATAGATGTCAAAGTGCTGTAGAATTTATCATGCCAGTGTTTGGGTGCATGCTTTAGGCCATATAAAGATTATATTAATCTGCACACTTTTTTCCCCTCCCTAGGGACAACAAATCCATCCGACTGCTACATATATATTTCTTCCTCTAACCCTCCATAAAGGAAAGTCGTTTCTACATCCATTTCATGGACATGTAAACCATATAAAGCTACTAGGACAAACATTACACTCTAATGGTTGCCATCCAGGCTACAGGAGAGTATGTATCAAAGAAATCCTCTCCGTACATTTGGGTATAACCCTTGGCCACAAGTCTTGCCTTGTTCTTCTCAATTGTCCCATCGGGCCTCGTTTTCTTTTTAAAGATCCACCTGCATCCAATTGGTTTACCCTGGCTTGGACAATCAATGATCTCCCAAGTCCCATTGGGCATGATGGAGTCCAGCTCAGGATGGACTGCCTCTTTCTAGTATTATGTGTCACACGATGCATAAGCCTCTGAAAGTGTTTTTGGCATGTCATCCACAAGATAGACAATAAAGTCATCACCAAAGGATTTTGCAACCCTTTGTCGAGTGATATGCATCTATGACAGCCATTTCATGGTAACCGGCTGTGAACTCGTGATATATATGCCGGTTGCATTGTGAAGATCAGTTCCATAGTAGTGTGGATATATAGTGGATTCATATTGGCATCGTTTGGGCTTGCAATGGCCTAGATCGATGAGAGTTTATCCAATAGTGTCATTGCTGTTAACTCTGTAAAGGTATGTCATAGAATGCCACATACAGTGTTGTGATAAGATATATATATGTACCACCAGCCACAGGGTAGTCAATCGGCATCAATCTATATATGTACATATACGGACCGACACTACTGCAAACACCATTATCCTAAACGGCATGAAAACCTCATCCACGCCAGTACTAGCGCCACTTCCCTTCAAGTGATGCCAATAAAGCATATTTAACCGCTTCCATTGACTGCCAAAATGTGTCGGCGTACTCCGCACCGCTTAGATTAGTAAGATACTCGAAGCAGCTTTTTCTCGGCCGGTTCGATTGGTCTTGCTAAATCAGTCAGTTCAATACGCACCTTTTCGTTTAGTTTCCCTAAATGAACTAGTTGTTAATTATGCATCGTCAGTTTTTTTAACCTAATGCTATCGGTTTCGTTAGCTCCGGTTAGAATGCTGTCAGGGTAGATAAAAAAATCATAATTCGTCATCCGATCCACGAGAGTGATTAATGCAGCATTGTTATGAACGAATTGCATGAAAATCATCTGCAGATACCATACAATGGAATGTGCACGTGTACATGCTAGAAGTTCATAACAATAACATCATATTCAAATCGTCATTTGGAAAGAGCATAACTCAATGAACTTAGCTAATAACAAATCAATCTAGTAGGTACAAGTTCATCATATACAAGGATTAGCTGAATACATTAAACATCACAAGTACTGAATAACATAGGTTAAACAGAACTGAATAAGAAGTTCTGAATAATATAGGCTGAACATCAAAAGTATTGAATAACATAACTAGGTTAAGCATAAAAATATGCCAATATAGTAGGTACAACCTCATCACATAACTAGGTTAAACATCACAATTAAACTGAACTGAGCTAAACACATGGCAATGATAGAACTATGAGGCCTAGTGGACAAAATGACAATTCGTTCATTACTATCCGGCGCTTACTTCACTGGATCTGTTGGGTGCCAGAGCTTACATCGCTGCCATCGCATCTGCAAAACCTCCATCGTACCCACCATGGGGACAGAGGCCATGGTCGAAGAGGACACAACGATGGAGACGCGTCCTATCCCGCCACATCTCAGAGAGCGCAAGCGTCTCAACATGGCGTCTGTAGGCAGCCACCGTGGCGAGAAATCAAGACCACATCTGAAGGGCCTCTGCCCTCACCTCTGCCCACCTGGTGTTGACGGCCCTGGCAATGGATCTTACCAGCAACTCCTTCCAACAGTCAGCCAACACATAGTCAATCGTGGCCAAGACTATCTTGTACGCAGCCCTTGCCGATGAGCACAGGACGACATTCCTCGCCTTGGCCACGGCCAAGGCGTGGAGCAAGGCGCAACAAAAGGCCAACGTTGCAGCCTAATAAGCTTTACGCGTGAGGAGGGCAGCGATGTCATGTGGACTGTCATGGCGCACGACTTCAAATGGACAAGGTGTCACCATGGTGGAGGAGGCGTGGAGGGTGGAGGAGGAGGTGTAGGAGTGTGGAGGAGGAGGTTGAGGAGGAGATGGGAGGAGATATAGATGTAGATGTGTGTGGTGGGTGGCGGCGGCTGGGGTGGAGGAGTGGATAGGGTTAGGGTTAGCGACCGACCAACTCCTCATATATATAGACTCGGAAATCATTCTAAGCGATCCAGGCTGGACCGCTTAAAATAGTACAAATTTCTAAATGGTATGTGCTGGACCACTTAGAATAAGTCCACAAAAATAATAAAATAAAACACAAAGCATAAGTCTAGATAAACACACGAATAATTAAATAATAAGTTCATAGCAAATAATGCTACAGATGAACATGCAAATAATTAAACAATAAATTGTTCACAACACACAACCGCTGATAGAACACAGCTTCAAATGAGTCCATAAAAGTTTAGAAAAAATATAATACATAGAGACCGCTGATTACATAAGAATTGTTACAAAGTTCTAAAAGAAAAAGTACAATGGTTGACGCTTTTGTTCATTGTTGCTGATCAAATGATGGTTTGTTCATCCTTGCCGGATCTGACAGAGAGGAGGTACAAGAGGAAGCACAAATTTGTCGGAGCTTTCCTTGCTACGTCCCGGACTTGCGATGCGCTTGAACTCCTCCATCTTGGCCGACGGGCAAAGGGCATCCTATTGGTTTCTAAACCTGAGAATGGATTTAGGAAAGTCCAAGTTCAATTGGATTTTAGCAGTTGGATTCAACTGGATTTGGACTTAGTTGGACAATGGTCATCCATTTACTTTAGATCCAATATCGTTGGATTCCGTTGGACAAAATAAACAGGATCATCCAATCCCTATTGGATTTGCGAGCAGCTAGCTACGACGAGCCAAGATCACCGGCGGCGACGCCGCCGCAGCGAGCTCCTACCATAACATGGCGGACGGCGGGAGCTGGAACAGGAACGCGCTGCCGGCCAGCTTCCACGCCGCCATCTTTGCTCGGTTTCCCTCCAGGATCATCACCGTGGCGGCGGGCCATAGCATCGTCCCCGAGCCGCCGCCAGGTCGCCCGCTCCGCCGCCGCCGGCTAGCAGCGCCGGCTGCCCGAGGCCGACGCCGCGAGAGTCGAGGACGAGCCGGCTTTCGAGCAGCGGCACGACGACGACGAGCAGCTGCCCAGCAGCAGCGAGCCGAGGAGTTCCGCCGCCGGGGACGACAGTGACGGCGGCGCGGCGGCCACGGTGGCGAAGGAGGAGGAGGAGGTGGTGGCGAACGGGCCGCCGCCGGCGGAGGCTACGACGATGGTGATGATCTGTACGTTGAAGCCTCAAGCAGTCGTCGTTATATGCGAGGCCGACGAGCTTGCCGCGGCTGAAGACGAAGGATATTGGATCTATTGGATGGATTTGGATTTATGTGGAGTTGGATTGGACTGAACTTGGACATCAGACTGTTGATTAGGATTGGATTGGACAGGAGCGCATTCTTAGTTGGACTTGTGCTGGATTCTCTTAAGTTGGATTTGGATGTCGATCCATTCTCAGGTTTATTGGTTTCCTCCCGGGAGAGCGTAGTGAAGGTCATGACGAGGATTCTCCTAGCGATGATACCTCCTAGGTTCACAAAAGGAGACTTGAGGAGTGGGCGGAAACCCTCCCTATCACGAGAATTCTCATAGCGATCAGAAAGCAGGAGCTTTCTGCCTACGAGATCTATTCTTTGCGCCATGGCTGGGTACGGTGTTAGGAAGATAGATCCATAGGGGCTTTATTTATAGTCAAAAGAGAAGAGAGAGATTGCAAAAAAAATGGATCACTCGCGCTCAGCTTGTATCGTAAGATGAAAAAGATCCTCGGTTTCACACAAACTGTGCACGTCCTGCTTCAACTTCCAAGAAGTATTTTAAATTCCCAAAGTAATCAGGGTCAAATATAAACCACTTCGGTAAACGAATATTCTAGCTGTGATACAATACACCGTTTAGGATGAACAACTATTCTAACTGGTTTTATTATGTACCGCTTCGTTTACATATCCGAGCCGGCTCATTAATTCCACCGCTTTGTATGACTTAAACTATGCGGGCCATTTTTGCCCGCATCAAATGGGCCGATGAGGATAATGGTTTATGGAGTAGTGCGACGTCTTCGGACAACTGTCGACCAGTGCCATAAGAGTCGGGAAGTTGGGTGAGCACCATCAATTTGTTAGTGTCGCCCTATCTACTCCCTCTATTTCTTTACATGTTATATTTGCTTGTCAAAACCGTATCCAATTTTACCAAGTTTGTATAAAAATATTACATCTACAATATCAATTTTTTCATTGAATCCATCCTAGACTATATTTTGATAGTGGATATATTTTGTAGTGTCGATATTATTATATTTTTCTATGAAGTCAGTGAAAGTTGGAAACCATTGGCTTAGAACAAAACAAATATATATGATATAAAGAAAATTAGGAGTATTATACACGCATGCATGGCGGTAAAATCTTGGAATAGTATCTCATGTAATGTTGGTCAGAGTCCCTATACGCTCCGTATATAGTGCAGGGCACAGCGTATCAGGGTGCAGCCAGCAGCAGGTGCCAGCGGTCTCTGCGCCGGTTCCATCTGGGTCAGATTGCCTGTGCTCAAATCGCCGCGCAGATGCCGGCCCGATATCGATCATTCCGTTCGATCGACAACGTGGAAGTACGAGTTACGGCAGCAGGGCAGGCAGCACGGCCACCGCCCCTGAATTGAGCCTTGTCACATCGAACTGCTGTAGCTCACGGAATGCAGTCAATGTTGCACCCATGGTATCTAGGGCTAGAGTACTACACCGTGGAGCTTAAAACCTCGGAAAAGGTATTGTTCAAGATACGGAGAGAAACACGTCATTGCAAAATTTGCAATCAACGCACGCTACACGAATTTAGTACGGAAAAGCAAGCACAGATCATTGATGGCAAGTTATGGACATGGATCAGAATTAGTCTTCATAATAATTCACATTTCGATTATGAGTTCGTAATTCAAAATGCAGTCATGGTTGTATCCGATCCTGTACTTGGCGTTGGATCCATTTAAAATATACTTGTTCTTCTGGATGAATCGCTGAAAATAGCCAGCACTTAATAATGAAGATAAATGTGTTCTATGCTAGCTAGTTGCTTTAGCACAAACGGCAAGAAATCAAGACCAGTGTTAAACCTACTTATTTTCTTCGAATGGGCAATAGGTTGTCGGTCGATCTACGTCCGTACTGGCAGTGTTACCGGAGAAATCGATTTGGTCGTGTGACCCGATGCTGTATATGGGTTGATGGCACATCTCTATCTAATAGTAAAGCAAGCAATGTTTCTGCCCTCAATTTGGTCCGTTTACCATAATCGAAACTAACTCGGACAAAACTGGACATCGGCCCGTGAAACCGGCAAAAACCGGACCTCTTCCCTGTAAACCGCGTGCCAGGAAAGAAAACCGGACGCCCCACCCCATGAACCGGCGCTCCTAAGAAAAAATCGTACGCCCCACCCCGTGAAACCGGCGCTCCTAAGGAAAAACCGCCGGCTTTTCTCGTGACCTTGCCACGAGGTGGAAAAAATCAAAAAAATATCCGAAATCCCTCAAAGAATGTGGGGGTTTGAACCCGTCACTTCGCCTCCATCTTGGAATTAGAAGCCTCCCCACCAACCACCTAGAGTAGACTTTATTTGCTCAATTTGGTCCGTTTACCATAATGGAAACTAACTCGGACTAAACCGGACACCGGTCCGTGAAACTGGCAAAAAACCGGACCTCTTCCCTGTAAACCGCGTGCCAGGAAAGAAAACCGGATGCCCCACCCCATGAACCGGCGCTCCTAAGAAAAAATCGGACGCCCCACCGCGTGAAACCGGCGTTCCTCCCATGAAACCGGCTCTCCCTAAGGAAAAACCGCCGGCTTTTCTCGTGACCTTGCCACGAGGTGGAAAAAATCAAAAAAATATCCAAAATCCCTCTGTGGGGGTTTGAACCCGTCACCTCGCCTCCATCTTGGAATTAGAAGCCTCCCCACCAACCACCTAGAGTAGACTTTATTTGCATTATATAAAAACATTATATTTATTTGAACGTGTCAGAAATATTATAGGTGACAATAAATGTAGCCGTGTAGCATTATATTTCTTTGACCATGAGAGAAATATTGCACGAGACATTAAATGTAGCCATGTTCATAATATAAAGAATAATCTTAGTAAGCAAAGAATGCGTATGCATCCATGCATAATATTAAATTTTTAACTTCTAGATGGATGTTTAATTTCCAAATATTAGAGATCATTTATTGGTTTGAAAAAAAAACATGCATGGGAGTTCAATACGTACTAGAGTAGAAGAGTTACACATGACAATAGAAATTGTCACATGCTACTTTAATTACTGAGGTTAGCATAGGCCCATCAATGATAGGAGTCTCAATCTGTTTTACTCGTAATATTTGTTGGATTTGACCTCGATCAGGTCTATTTGGGCCTTCAGGCCCAATCTTAATCCTACACTAATCCCCGTTAGTTGCCTTGATCGGGAGGCAACCCTAAGGTCCATTGGGCCCGGCCCCAAGTCCACAGCGCTATATAAATGAGAGAAGACCCCCTGGGTCAGATTAACGAAGTTAATCTCGAGTTAATCACAAGGGTTAACCCAAATCTACTCGAACCGGTCGTTAAGGCGCTGGAGGGCTTGGAAGCACGGAGTCCCGTTCTTCTGCATCTTCTACATCTACTACTTCGTCTACTACTGATAGAGGACATGAACTGCACTGGTAAGTCCTAAGATCTACTAAGTTTCCGCATTAATCAATATGTTTAGGTGTGATCTAGATCTAGACTAGAGATCCTGAGGTCTATGTATTGTTAATCATGTTCAGTTGAACTAACAATTGGTATCAGTCGCCTCCTAGTCTAATCTTGGTTCCCTAAGCCATCTAAGTCTCTGTTCATTTTCTCTGTTCATCAAAGCTCATGTTTTAGTTAAGACAATACATGTTTCGATGCCTGAAACGTGAGATTAGTAAGTTATCTAGTTATTATTTATGTTTTAGTTCAAGTTTACTTGATTTTCATTAAGTCAGTGATGTTTTGTGTGCCTACAACACGAGATCAGTCACAGTTTGAAGCATTATTCATGTTTAAATTTAAGATCTAGGCAAATTTCATGTTTCGAGTTAAGGTTTTTTTGAAATGAGTAAGTGCCTACATCACTCGGTTTCATCACTTAGTGGACCAAATTGCTTCGGTTTAAGTAAGATTCATGCACATGTTAGCCATCTCAGCCCAACCCAAAAGATCAAAAGTTCTTAGAAGGGGAAAACTCAGATCCAAAAGAAATCTCAGATTCAAAATACCCCTCACGAAATCACAAACCCTGGATCTATGTTTGGAACCCTAACCCTAAGCTAAGTTAAGAAGAGGCTTACCTCTTGGCGGCCGTGCGTGGCTTAAGCTCGCCCCACACGACCGCCGTCCCCGACGCTGGCATGCCTCGGCACCGCGCGCGAGCCAGCTTTTCAGTTCGTCGTGGCGCGGCGGGTGGCCTCGGCTGCGTGCGCCTCCACGGCATGTGCGCGCGTCCTCCGCGCGGCGACGCATGTGTTCAGCGCCACTGCCGGTCATGAACCCCGGCGGAACCTCCTTGACGGGCCCCGCGCGCGTCGCACGCGGCGCCATAGAGAGGGCCCGTGGGGCTCCGGTGAGAACGGCGCATGACGAGCGGCGGGCCTGGGTCTCTCAGTTCTGGGCTCCCACTCGCCGGAGACGGGGGAGAAGAAGGTCAGAGGCGGCGGCGGGCGAAGCGCAGCCACGCCGCCGGGGGCGCTAAGCGAGAGCACTCGGATCGAGGGAGGAGAGAATGAATTAGGGTTTTCTCTCCCCCCGTCGATTTCGGGTATTTAAGCGGGCGCCGGCCGTCCTGAGCCGTCCGATCGGACGAACGGCTCGGATGGGCGCGGACGCGACGCCGTCGCGATGCTGGGCCGCTTCGGTGGCCTGCCCGTGCGCTGCTGGGCTCATGGCCCGTTACGTGAGACGCGGGCCGCACAACCATATGGGCTGTGCTGGCGCTAAGCCGCGAGCCGAGCCGGTCCGCGAGCAGCCAGCCGCGTGATGGGCCGTCAGCCGCGCACGCGTACTGGGCCGTCGGGCCGCATTTTCCGCTGGGCCAAGCTGGGCCGCACTCCCGTTGTTTTGGGCTGCGCTCACTAATGGGCTGTTTCGGGCCGTATTCAGTTACGGGCTGGTTTTATGTTTCCTTTCGTTTAAGTTTTCAGTTCCTTTTTTTTAAGGCTATATTTATTTCAGCACTAAGTTGAGTCAACTTTATTATAAGTGGTTCATGTGCCCTTATAATTTCACTGAAATTTTAAGTAAGTTTAGTTTTAAGTTTTATGTTTTAAGTTTTAAGTTTATTGCTTTCGCATTAAGTATAAATTAGTTCTTACAAAAGAAATTTAAACATTAAGTTATATTGTTTATTTTAAAATGTATAATTAAGTTTTGAGATGACAATTTTCAGTGGCTCATTATTTTCAAGTGCAAGTTTATTTCTTAATTGCAAATTAAGCTATTAAGTTTTATTTGTTTAAGCACTATCATATATGAGTAGAGTTTTATGCCATGTTTTATGCATGTTACTATTATGCAATTAAGAAATGCTAAGTTTTCATGCGCATATAAAATAAGTTTTAAGTTTTTTTTTCATGAGCTAGCTAATTTTATGGTGCAATCTATTTATTTCTTTGCACCGTTTTGCCTTACCATTAAGTATTCCTTCTAAGTTTAAGTTTATATTTATGATAAGTTTATTTGTGTTTAAGAATGCTTTTAGCATATTATGTTAGATAAGTATGCGTTATGATTAAGCTTTGCATTGTTTTCATATAAATTAAGCTGAAAATTCTCTTTTCCACCTAAGTGCATTTAGATGCCTCTATTTGAATGGAACCAACGAGAAGTTCATTTAGAGTACACTTGTAATTAAATCTGACCAACATTGTTTTAATTATGAGTTTAAGTTAAGCTTCGCTTGTTTTCCCCAACGGTGATGCAAGTTGTTGCTTATTGCGTGATTTTTTATCAGACCAACGTAGGGTTGAATTTCATGCTTTTATGTGCATCTTATGGTGCTATTACTGAGACATATTTTATTTATGAATTTTCAATTGATTATTCAAAGTTGCTAAGCACCATTGAGCATTATGATGGCACAAACTTGCCTAGTTGGAATCAGGATGTGCTAGGCATTCTCAAGACATTGGATCTTGATTATGCGTTACGTGAGGATAAGCCAACTGCTCCGGCGGTTGGAACTCAAAATTATGTTGCTAAGATAAGTGAGTACAACTCAAATTCAGAAAAATGGGAGAGATCCAATCACTTGGCGAAGATGGTCATTAGACAAACCATCATTGAGGCCTTGAGAGGTTCTTTTCCTACTGAGATCAAAGGTAAGGAATTATCAGTTAAGGAGTTAATGTATTCAATTGAGGAAACATATAAATATAAGTTATCCAGTTTTCTCGTTAAGAAATTAACAACCTTGCGTTATAATAATCAAGGTGCATTGAGCGTACACATTAAGAGCATGGTCAACATAGCTGAAGAGTTGAAAGGGCTTGGGATACATATCTTGAGCGATTATCTTGCGCAGTTCATCGTGGATTCTCTTCCTGAGAACTATCATAAGCGCGCTAATAAAGAAATGCATGCTCAAGTCATCTGCAACTTTTGCAAGTCAGTCAACCATATGCAGGAGCGATGCCCTAGATTAATTGCATGGCTTCAGAAGAAAGGTATTTAAAAGTTGTCTCATAAGTTTTCATTAACTTTATTTGCTCCCACAAATTTAAGGTGGAATAACTCAGGTGCATTTGCACATATTTAACTTCCTCCAGGTATTCTTGGGCCTTAAAGGAGGAGAGATCCAGGGGAGCAAAAGTCTACAAGACTTCATCAAAGTCAAAGACTCTGGAGCTTCGCATTAGCATTAAGTCATTAGTTTTAGATTTATTTCCAGCTAATGATGTACTTTAGATTAAGAAAGAACATATTTGTTTTCTATGATGAGAAATTCTGGATATTTGTGTTCTCAATAAGAAATAATAGTACATCATCAAGTTCATTTAGTGCTTATTTTTTCATCGCAATTGTCTTTGACTGTTATTTAAGATAAATGAGTTAAGAAGTGATGAGACCTTGTCGAATATGTGTCACACTAACGTTTAGACCACAAATTCGAAGGGGAGAATGGAATGTCTCATCAGTTTTGAGATGTTTCTGCTAATAATACTAGTTAAGATTTGCTCTCATCTAGTAGAGTTATAATTTTCTCTCCATAATATTTTATTGTCCATAACTTTTAAGGACAAAATTAAAGTTTCATAGTACTCGCTACATCTCATTGCTTCAATAATGCGAGTCATAATACCATTGTAATAGGAGTTATACTCCACGATTACCAACTGCCTCAAATAAGTTAGTGTGATTTTATTCTTTATTCTGGCCACCGCTGGGTATGGGATAATTTTCACTGGTTCTGTTGTTCTATCCATTTTCGGGCCACCGCTGTTGTGGATTAGTTCAATTTGAATCAGAGACGGTTGAAGTATGATTTATGTTCATGATTCTGGCCACCGCTGTTTTATGAACATTTAATCATAGCTTTGCTACTCTATTTCATCTTCTGGCCATCGCTGATGTGGGCTAGATTAGCAAGGGAAGTTCATCAGTGGTATCTAAGAAAGATATAGTAAATGTCATGCCAAAGATAAATAAGTTAAAGAGCATCCATTGCAAATTACTTCAGATAAGTTTATGGTTCGACACTTTTAATATTCTGATTGTTTAGAGTTCAACGAAAGTTCACTGAGAAGAAAGGAAATGGGGGAGAAGAAAATCTTAATGAGATACAGGATAAGTTTTCTCTGTATTGATGATTTAAGATGATATATATATACACATATGATATTTATATCGTGCCATAAGTGTTTTCTCCATTCCTTCTCTAACTCTGTTGAGGATGTACATTAGCTGTATAACCACAACAGAGATAAGTAATGTTTAATGATAAGTTAAGTATAGGGCACAGAAGTGAGAGTCTCAATTATTTTAAGTCTATTATGAAGAGACGATAAAGGAGTCTGTGAACTTTAACATAAGAATAGTTCTTTTCATAGCAATTTTCTGATGGGGTCAAACCAGTAGGCTATGAAGGGTCTACAGGTTTGAAATTGATTCCAAAAGAAGCTAAGATGCTAAGTTCATAGCTCACAATAAGTTTGTATGTATCATGGGCAACCATGATTCATTTGTAAAGCTAAGGTGGATTAATTATTATCCTGATACTCTAAGGTGAATGTTTTCTCCATAAAGCTAATATTATTAAGTTTGCATTCCAACAACGGGGAAAAGTTTTCATCATATCATAAGATGCATCTTAGTGAAGCTCTTCTAAGTTCTGGGGGAGTATGACACTAAGATGGGACCAAAGTGAGTATTAGGATTGTTACTAAAGGGCAAATGTTAAGAGTAGCTCTGAAGTGATAAAATGTGAATGCATATACAGCTATGCCTGTTTTATAGAGGTTAAGTCTAATTAAATAGGAAGATGTTCCTAATGCTTCAATTAGAAGCTATATGCTAAGATCTATAAGTGATTGACTTAGCATGACAAGCCGGAATGCTTGACAAATTTTATTAGTCTTAGTCCAGGGGAGGTCCACTGGAAAAGGTGTGTAAAAGATTAATGCACCAAATAACATGCTTGTTTAATTAAGTACTATTCAGATAAAGTTTTGTAAAAGTGTGTGGATGTAATTGTGCACATTAAGTTTACGTCCTTCACTCCTACAGATCTGAGCGATTCTGCAGAAAGCTCTAAAACAATATTAGCATAATTAAAACTAATTTTGTATGGCATGACTTACACAGGCATATGAGATATATTCCGGTGTTATTAATGTATTAACATTGATTTTAAATCAATGCTGCTGTATTTGATTACATATTCCTTTCAGGTAATGACATATAGTTGATGGTGTCAATTACATTGACAAATATATTGTTATGAAAGAAGGGTCCCAGGATCAAGTCATTTTAATGCCTTAAGTGAATTGATATCAATATGACTAATTGAGGATTTTGTCTCTTATCCTATTTTCGCGAAATTATTATGGATTTGATGATTAACCTCAAATATGATTCTGGATGAGGCCAAATTAATAAACTCCCAAATAAGTTAGTAAGTGTTCTATTAAGGTACTATAGTGGACTTTGGTTAATGACGTCCCGGTATGTCTGTCATGTCTGCCGATGACTCATTCGCTGGGTTTTGCTATTGTATTGAGTGTGAACATAAGACGAGCACAAGTAAGTTTTAAGATTAAGATTGTTCGATTAAGCGGGAGATTAATGATCCGTGTATATCCACCTTCACGTGATCAATAAAATTGAATATTATAAGAATAAGTTATTGACCATCGGTCAAGGGGGAGAATGTTAGATTTGACCTCGGTCAGGTCTATTTGGGCCTTCAGGCCCAATCTTAATCCTACACTAATCCCCGTTAGTTGCCTTGATCGGGAGGCAACCCTAAGGTCCTTTGGGCCCGGCCCCAAGTCCACAGCGCTATATACACGAAGTTAATCTTGATTTAATCACAGGGGTTAACCCTAATCTACTCGATCCGGTCGTTAAGGCGCTGAAGGGCTTGGAAGCACGGAGTCCCGTTCTTCTGCATCTTCTACACCTACTACTTCGTCTACTACTGACAGAGGACATGAACTGCACTGGTAAGTCCTAAGATCTACTAAGTTTCCGCATTAATTAGTATGTTTAGGTGTGATCTAGATCTAGACTAGAGATCCTGAGGTCTATGTATTGTTACTCATGTTCAGTTGAACTAACAATATTCACTATTCATCGTCAATACTTATGCCTCAATGTGTTTTACTTGTAATTAATATAGCCTTTCATCGTCAATACTTATGACTTACCTCAGGAAGGTTTGGAACAGAATACTTCAATCTTTCACGACCCGGATGATGGTCATCATGGTAGAGTGAGGCCTTATTTTTTGGCGCTGAAGTAATCAAGCCATCTGCAGCACATGAGGCATTGTATTCAATAACATAGATAGTAACAGAAGAACACAGCAAAGTCAGGCATACAAACTCATGTACAGCAGTCCGATTTGTTCCTTTTATAAAACTTTTGCACGAATACCAAATTATCTGCAAAACATTGGATTGGTATTTGGTAGGCCGGTAGCGGATTGCTCTTCAGATGCTTCTTAAATGATGTCCTATTAACCTTAGTTGTTCATCGAATCTTTTTTATCTATTGATTGAAACTAGCCGCTTGCCGCCGCCATACATGTTGTCGTGCTCAGCGTGTGAGGTCTTAACATTTTTGGATGAAAATGTTGACTAACATTTTTTGTCGGACCAGCTTTTTTTATAGGAATGTTGGTCAATATTTTTTATCTAACATTTTTTCAGTTACAATATTGAACGGACCACCATACAGGAGCCGTTAATTAACTATCTTTCGGTAGGCATATAGGAGCCCCCTACAATTACGTTCGTAGAACATTGATGAACCGGGTGTCATTTTATCCCCGTGATTAAAAAACTTATATACAAAGAAAAATATGAGTTCTTAAAAAAGAGAAAAAGTGTCATTTTATCAACAAATAACAGAGTAATCAAAATATAAAAATAAAATACAGCAAAGAATATTTTAAAAAAGCCCGGGCACCATTGCTAGTTATTTAAAAGTCTAGAGTGGCATAAAGTCCCAACATGGCATGTGCACGACCTATTATCCGTGCAGTACGTAGTACCTGCGCGCTTGACACAGTTGACACACAGCAGCGATACAGACAAAACTTGTAAAGGCGCTTGAGCCCGATGATGTCGTATATCGCTCGTATCCATGCGTGGACGACACGTACCGGAAGTACCCGAAGACCATATTACATGCTCAGCCGGTCAGGCCGCAGGCACCAGGCTCATGAACAATCCACAGCAAGATGCTCGCTCATCTGTAATGGCTGGACCGAGAGTACGCGGCGCACGCGCGAACTGACCGTGTGCCCGCCAGCAATCATACGGAGGATACCATGGAGCGGCAGAGTTCAGGCTCCTAGGATTGGTCCGTGTGTGTCTGACTCGTTACAACATGCAATAATTGCAATGAATTCAGCCGTGTCTCCTCTACCCTGTGCACACACAGCTGCTAGGCATTAATGCATGCATGTAGTACTACAAGGTCGTCACTGTTGTCTGCACATCTAGCTCATTAGCAAAGGTCTATTGCAAAAACAAGCCCATCTATAGGGCATTTATAGTTTATATAAACATTGTCCTTTCCCCCATAATTATTTTACTGCAAATGGCCGCCTCGGCACGCATCGTTTCACCACGGGAAAATTGGCCTTTGGTACCGGTCACAGGACCGCTTAGTACCGGTCGCTGTGACCGGTACTAAAGGTCCGGTACTAACGTGGCGCACGTTAGTATCGGTCACAGCTAGCCGGTACTAACGTGTGCCGGTTAGTACCGGCTGGTATCACCAGCCGGTACTAACCCGCCACACCCCGCACGGGGCCTGGCGGGCGGTTTAGTACCGGCTGGTAATACCAGTCGGTACTAACCTCTTTTTTTCTTTTATTTGTTTCATTTTATATTCTTTTTGGTTTTATGCGTATTTGCATGCGTATTTATACCGAATGCGACTATACGTACATGTACTACTGCATTGCACGTATTTATATTACGACGATATCGCATTAATATTATATATATACACATACATACATCTATAGAGTTTACTAATAATACTTGAAAGATCCAACAAAATAGATATTTTATTCTAGATATTACAAATTACACTTGTATGCCAGCCTCGATATCAGCTGCTGCGACGCTTTCGTAGGGATCGCCATAGAATTCTCCGTTTTTATTGATGACTTCATCGAGCAGGAATCCGCACATAGATTCTTAATTGCCCTGACCCGAGCGACTTCGATGAGATCTTCTTTCATGGACCATTTCTGTAACATTTTAAAAAATAATTTTAAAAAATTACATATAAAAGTTAGAATGAAACAGTAATAAATTACTCTAAACATTTCCAGATATAAACGTGAGAATAGAACAATAATAAATTAAAATTAATTAGCAGAATTGATTGTGCTCACGTACCGCGAATGCTTCTGCCGACATTTGTCCCTTTTCACTTACAAAGTTATCGATCCACTCGCATACGTAGTAACCACACAAGTTGTTACCTTGTTCCTGTCTCATGCACCATAGGGAAATGAGTTATGGCATAGAATAATTAAATGTTTATTTCGAATGACAAAAGAGGTAAGAATCTATTCATACCGTTTGGTCACTCCTAAATCGAAGAGGGTCAAGTTTTATTTTTAAGTGTTTTTTGTAGAAGCGAGCCCACGCCTTGTTGATCAGGTTGATGAGGTTTTGGTACATCGATCTATCTTGCCTCAACGAGTCATAGATCCAGACCGTGTGGGTTTCCATCTCAATAGCAAAGAGTATCCAGTGAAAGTTGTTCATATACATTAACAAAACCAACCAATTAATGCTGATTATAATAGTTATTAATTAGCATTATTCTGATGGTATTGAAAAAGTGACGAAAGACTCACTGATGATTGTATGGCAACAGAATGAATGGACACATGATTTGCTTATGCAGGCCTCTATATATAATGTCGACCACTTGACAAGAACGTGATGCGACGGTTTCCTCGTGTATAACATCGGGGTCCAGGAAACCGATGTTACGGAAGTTTCCTTGGCAGGCAATTTTAATTTTTTGCCTACGGAAAAATAAAACCACAAAATCTAGGATAATCAAGGATTAGTCAACAAACAAGGAACGATTAAAATTAAAATAATAAGACGAGCAGAAACACTTACATACACCATACACTCATGAGGCACTTGTGAAGGGCATCTTGATGGTACAAATCATAAAGTGCCTCAAACTCGACCCATACCTGGCCATTAACCCGCCAAAAATGATCGTCTCTTATCTGAGCTGGGAACGCCAAGATTCCATTTTTAGAATGGACCATATACACTTGTGCAACGCGGCCATTCTCGTTTGTAGATACGGTAATAACTCTGGCCATATGTGAGGCTCACCTAGTACAAACTTCTTTTGACCTTTTTTTTCTAGTACGTCATTCCCTAACAACTGAGCCTTTGTCAAATCCGTTAGAATTATCATCCCAGCAATGATCATCGGATCTGTTGATTCATTTGGACGTTCCTCGTTCCGCACTACCAACGGAGCGATCGATTGTTGTGATTGTTCTCCGAGCTAGGGAATCGGTTTTGCATTTCTTTTTAGGTTCTTGAGGTTGGCGTGGAACTTTCTGATCTGCCGATCATAATCCGATTCTTTCTGTTTCTCCCTTGGTGTGGTCGTCTCTTTCATGAAGTATGCTTTCCCAACTGGATCTATTTCTAGCTTCTTTTCAAAGCCATCCTCTTCTCCTTCTGTGCATCGAAGAAGGCTCCAACTGGGTCAACTTCCTCTTCCACGTCCATAACCTTCTCTTTCTTCTTGCTCTGCCGCTTAGAAGGTGGCTGGCCCGAAGGTATCGTGTGTGCCTTCCTCTCTCGCTGTTCTGCGGCTTGTGATGGCGGGGTTGGCTCGCTATGTGCTGCTGGTGATGGCGGGGCTGGGTCACTGTGTGCTGCTGGTGATGGCGGGGCTGGGTCGTTGTGTGCAGCCGGTGGAGAAGGTGGACCACCGCTTTGATTCCTGTCAGCTGGCGTTGGTGATCTTTGTCTGGAGCTCTAAGGGGAACCTATGGCGCCTTCCACCAATCTTATATCACGTTTTGGCCAAGCGACCCATGTGCTTACGGCATGTTGTAGCTCTGTTTCTTCTGGACCTAAAGGGATTGGGAGCTCCACATCATACCAGCCATCTTTCAACCGATCAATCTGGACTTTGGCGTATCCTTCAGGAATCGGCCGGCAATGCAATATCTCCCCTTGTACAGGTAGTTCCGCTAAACCCTCAGCACAAACTTTGAGCTTTTTCCCAACCGGATACAGAATCTCACATTTGGTACTCACCGTGATGGAATCAACGAGGTACAGACGTGGTTGCTCTGTGTCACCGACATTGCTACGTCGCTGGGAGGCAGGACTGATGTCCAAGTTGGAAGCTGGTTGTACCGAGCGTTGGCTTACTACTGTCTCAAGAGAAGCTATCCGCTCTTATAGAGTACGGAAATTCTCTACCGCTGCTGCCTTGCTTCTGCATCTGCTTCGGTACGATTCAAGATCTTCAACAAAGCCATGTTTCCATGGAACTACGCCCATGCCTCGGGTCCGTCCAGTGTGTTCTGGATTTCCAAGAGCGTAAGTCAGCTCGTCTTTCTCTCTGTTTGGCCAGAAAGTTCCATCTTCCACACGCCTCATTGCCTCTTGGAGTCTTTGGCTAGCCTCTCGTAGTGCATCTCTAGTCACAAACAACCCAGTATCCGGGTTTAGTGTGCCTCCATGAGCATAGAAGTAATATCTTGCTCGTTTTGGCTAACACAAGGTCTACGGTACGATCCCCTTTTCAATTAGACCTGCCTCCATCCTTTCCCATTTCAGAATCGCAACCGCATAACCGCCAGGCCCTAGATTATGGTTGCTTGTCCTTTTGCTTGAATTTCCATTGGTTGTTGTGATCGTGCCTCGCTGTCTGCCGACGTCTAATTCTGCACGAATTCATTCCACCAGAGTCGTTGCTTCTTGTAATGTTTCTCGAAATCTGGAGTAAGATCCTTTTTGACAAACTCTCGAACCAACTTCTTCTTGAGGGTCTGGAATTGAATAGCCATCTTCTGAAAAGCCCATTTCATCACTTTATCTTCTTTCCCTCTGGAAAGAAGAAATGATCCTTTATCTCTTTCCATAACATAGCTTTCTCCGAAAGTGGAACAATATCTTCTTCATTGTCACTTGATTTCGTTCTCTTCCATAGCCTGTACTTTATGGGCACGTTTTCCCTCACAAGAGCGCCCACTTGATTTACAAACATTGTCTTTGGTCTTGTGCCGTTTTATGTCTTTCTTATCCTTGTTTCTTTTGGGTTTCATCTCTAGCCTACCCCAACTTGCTTGGGACAAAAGGCTATGTTGTTGTTGTTGTTGTGTCTTGACGCCAGGAGGGTGTGTCGGCTCGCCGTTATCAGCCATTGCCGTGATGGTCGTATGACCTTCCATCTTCCTCTTAGATCCATGTTTCCGTTTTTTCTTCATTGATTCTGCTATCTGCAAAAATATATATCAACTAATTAATACATGTAAAAATAATATTTAATGTATGTACATAGATAGAATCAAATTTGCATTACCACGACTTCCTCCGCATTTTCTTGATTTTCCTCCTCATCACTACCTTGCTCATGATTACTATCTTCCTCCTGATTACTATCTCCCTCCACACCAGAATTCAAGTTCAAATACTGCATGCCATCGTCCTCAGGTCCTTCTTCATTCTCACCGGGAGGTACGTACGAGCCACCGCCACCACGAATGATCTCATGCATGTAGTCTTTGTTGTTATTGAAAGGATCCATTTCCACTAATTTTCTAGCATTTCCTACTATTTTCTAGCATTTTCTACTATTTTCTAGCATTTTCTACTATTTTCTAATATTTTTATAATAATTACATGAAAAGAAAAATGAAAAAAGCGCTGACGTCAGCACTGTGCGCTGGGCACGTTACATGTCCAAACATTATCTAGTATCTTCCACTAATTTTCTAGCATTTCCTACTATTTTCTACAATTTTCCAGCATTTTATACTATTTTTATATTAATTACATGAAAAGAAAAATGAAAAAGCCCTGACGTCGGCACTGTGAATCTGGACAGTACCGAGCAGTCGGCGCGGAGGGGATGCGGCGCTGGCGCGGGGTACGGGGGTGAGGAATGAGGAGGGGCAGCGCAGCCGGGGCATCGGGCGTAGGGCGCTGCGCCGGCAGCGACGGCGGGGATCGACGACGACGGGCGCGCCGGGGCCGGTCGGCGACGAGCTGCGCGGGGCAGTCGGGGAGGTGCGGTGCGGCCAGAGCGTCGGGCGCATGGCGATGCGGGTGCGGCCGGGGCGTCGGACGCGGGAGGTGCGGTGCGGCCGGGGCGTCGTGCGTGGGGGGCGTGGTGCCGGCGCCGGCGGGGATCGACTACGGGGCAGGCTGGGGGGCGCGGTCGGGGACGAGCGGCGCTGGGGCGTGGGGGACGCGGGCCCCGGTAGCGGGGACGACGGCGACAGGCGGGGCGGCGGAGACGGCGCGAGGGAGAGGAAGGGGCGGCGCCGGCGGCGGGGAGATCGCGGAGATGTTGGCCGGGAAAGAAGAAAGGGGGTTTTATATGGGGAGGCAGGTTAGTACCGGCTGGCCTCCCCTGCCGGTACTTACCTGGCGCGTAGCGCGGGAAATAAAAATGGGGAGGCAGGTTAGTACCGGCTAGTAATATAGCCCGGTACTAACATGTCACGCCCATTTTCTTATACCGCATTGCTTTGCAAACTGGACAAGATTGCAAGTTCTCGTATTCCTTGCCGCGATACAGGATATAATCATTAGGACATGCGTGGATCTTCTGTATCTCCAATCCAAGTGGGCAAACAATCTTTTTAGCTTCGTATGTTGTCGACGGGAGCTCGTTACCCTCAGGAAGTATGTTCTTTACAATGGTTAATAGCTCATTGAATCCCTTATCGGTGACACCATTAGTTGCCTTCCATTTCAGCATCTCCAGCGCTGTACCCAACTTCTTCTGCTCAGGTTTGCAACCAGGGTACAATAGCTTTCGGTGATCCTCCAACATGTTCTCAAACTTCTTCTGTTCCTTCGTAGTTTCACTGTCTTTATGTGCATCAAGCAACACCTGACCTAACCTGTCTAGTGGCTCCTCTTCTGCAACATTTGCTTCACGCTCGTCCATTGGTTCATCTTGAAAGCCACCAACTGCATGAAGAAATGCCAGTCTGGAATGTCATTGTTATCATCATCTTCTTCATTATCTTCCATCATAACTCCATGTTCACCGTGTTTGGTCCAAACGTTGTAGCTTCTCATGAAACCTCTATCATAAATATGGGATCATAGAGTATCCCTTTTCTTGTATTCCTTCATATTTTGGCAAACAGTGCGCGGATAGAACATTAAACCCTTTGGTGATCTGTTGGCCTCTGCTGCGTTGAGAAAATATTCTAGGCTGTTAATCCACGCTGATGTGGCTCGGCTGCCGTACATCCATTGCCGGTCCATCTGCACAATTTATTGAACATAAACATATATTTCCAAAACTCCAACATGCAACGCGATCAAGGTTCAAAAATAAAACATTACAAACATAATTTATTCAAAGCAACATAAATTTCTCCACTTCAAACATGCAACAGGATCAAGGTTCAAAAATAAAACATTACAAACATAATTTATTCGAAGCAACATAAATTTCTCCACTTTAAACATGCAACACGATCAAGGTTCAAAAATAAAACATTACAAACATAATTTATTCAAAGCAACATAAATTTCTCCACTTCCAAGATGCAACACGGCCTAGATCTTCAACCATCCTTAGGATGCTCTGATATATTTTTTCCTGGTGCGTCAGATGGTGGAACTTGGTTTGGTGGTGATAGAGCGTAGCGTCGCAACAGATCTTCAAGATCGAAACCAGGTTCCTCACCCCTTGCAACACATTCTTCATGTTTCTTTTGTAAGAAAGAAAGTTGTGCTTTCACCCAACCTCCTGGTTTTTTTCGATTTCTCATTAGGTACTACTGGAGTTTTACCCTTCCCGCGAGACAAACGACGATCACCATCACTTGTAGCGCTACCTCCGGTGGAAGCCATATTGATATGACCACGAGCCTTTTATTTCTCAACAAAAGAATAACATTTTCTTTAAAATGTATTACCATCGACAAATTAACTTAGAAGTAAAGATTACATAACATTTCTAATTAAAATTAAAAAATCAGAATAATAACATGTCACTGCAAAATAATTCGAAAAAAAGTAACTCTAAACGTGTCATATGCAAACTATCTAGTAAACACTTTCTTTAAATTGAAATAGTTAGTTCCACATATCTTAAATTAATATACAAATAATATGTACAAATAAAAAAGACATGACGTATTTAAAAAAATTGATTAATAATATGTACAAATGTCACTATAAAATAACTTTAAAAAATTACTCTAAACATGTCATATACATAGTATCTGCTAAACCTTCTCTAAAACTCAACGAATCGATTGTACATATCTACAAATAAAAAAAATATGCACATTGTCTCGCATCCTAAAATCACTAATTTCTCTACGTAGAAACCATAAAATGAAAAATAAACACCGTGAAAGAGAGAGGATGAAGTTGCTAACCTTTGACGCACTTAAATGAGTGAAATCCTCACAAATTTTGAAAAAAATGGGCAAAACTCCCGCCTAGCAAGCCATGGAAAGAGGAAGAAGCTCGAGCTCGGGGAGGAAGAAGAGGGGCTGATATAGCTGTGCAAAGTTAGTACCGGCTGGTAATACCAACCGGTACTAAACTTTGACATTTAGTACCGGCTGGTAGCCGGTAATAACTTGGCACGGTCAGGTTAATACCGGCTGGTAACACCAGCCGGTACTAACGTGTCATCTGCCCGTTGGTGGGTAGGGACAGCGATGCACGTTAGTACTGGCTGGTAATTTTTCCACTGTTGGTGGGTAGGGATAGCGATGCACGTTAGTACCGGCCGGTACTAACTTGGCATTTTTTCCACTGTTGCCTGGAGCCAGTACTAAAGGTCCCCTTTAGTACCAGCTCCACCCAGCCGGTACTAATGGAGAGGGACCGAAAGTCCTTTCTCCCGTAGTGTTTCCGCCTTGTCATAGCCCAAGCAGGTGTTGGTGGTCGTTACGATACGATTTCCCCACCAACATTCCGTCACATTTTAGGCTCATCTTGCTCATAACAAAGTGAAATTGGTTATTTCTAATGTGTTCCACAAGTTTTGTATAATTTGTGAGTGCAGAAGCAAGCAAGAAGAAGATGAAGAACTTTGGACACAAAGCCAGGCCGGCCAGCCTAGCATAGGCCGACCGGCCCCCTTCTGTGGCCCTTTGCCGCGTCATTGATCCAGGAGATCCCAAATACAACACCAAAGATCCTGAGACGTGAGATCAACGTCGGTTTGATCCAAGGACCCGAAAGGCCTAAGCTACACTTGCATGGATTGAAGGGCCCACCAACCTTGGATTCTCGGACAGATTTGATCCAAAGCAACCGTTACCGACCTCAGGGAGCAATCCAGAGCGTCCCTGAAGAAGGCGGTGCCACGGGGCAGCCAGGCTAGGCCGATCGGCTTGGCCTAGGCCGGCCGGCCTCCCCCAGAGGCCGCCACGTGTCCCCCTTCACGTGGCAGTTAAGCAGAGGGTTAGTTTAAGCTTGACGCCTGCAACCGCCCTTGAAGACTATAAAAGGGACCCCCCTTCACCTTGAGAAAGGATCCATCAATCCATCCAAAGGAGAGAACAGAAGTCTAGTGAGGAGTTTTCATCTTTAGAGTTAGATTAGGGAGAGAGTGGGTGAGTCGCTTGGGTGACAGCCAAGCTTTGTAGAGAGAGTCCGGGATTTCCTCTCGATCTCATCTCAACATTTCCACCCCAGAGGAATATACTTCAGGAGTTATCTTCAGTAAGTCCTCGGTCCCTTGCCTTTAGTACCTCGCTAGATTACGAATTACTTTCAGCAATCTATTTTGTTTATATTTGATCCGCGGGTACCTGAGTCTGCGTGAGTGACAGCGACTCTTGTTTGGGGTTTCCACTATAGCCCTTCGCGTTGGGTGGAGGTCAGTGGCTGATAGCTTAGGCGTGGTGCCTGTGCTGGCTAGCCATCTCAGGTTGTGTTGCACCCCACGGAACTGCAGTGGTAGGCGGCAGGTGATGACAGTCCCGTCTGTCATTTGTACTCCACCACGTTCGGGTGTACTCATAACAGTAGTGCTGAGCCCGGAAGAACCCCTCTCTCACCCCATTCTGAGTTCTTCCCGTTCTAGCCGTCGAAGCAGATCAGATTAGATATAGATAGTTTGGCTGGGGTAACGAGTAGCTAACTAAAGTCAAGCTCTCTACCCGTTTACCTTGTGCTCCCTGGTGGATCCGGTTAGAAAAGTTCTAGGCTAGTCGCATCTACCGTTCCTTGGATTCGATATCCAGGTTCTTACTCCCCTGGTGAAAGGCTACATCGTACTCCGTGTGCTTGCGGATTTAGTTAGGCTAAGAAGTGCCAACAGCGGGCCACACAAAGCCCGACGGCTAGTGAGGAAGGTGATGGCTGGGTAATTCTCAGTCAGGTTTGGCCTCGCGCATCGGGGCCGGGACGGTGTCGATCTCTCCTTGCATTGGTGCATTGGTGCAGGTGAAGAACAGGCACGAAAGGTCTTAGCCATGGCGGCCTCCGAGGAGCGGAGAGACAAGTAGGCTTGGTTCGAGGGACCCGGTGGCCAGATGGATCAAGTGCGGTTCACATGCTGGCAAGAACGAGCAAGGGGACGTGGTTCCGGTGCGAGGTAGCAACTCACAACCGAAGATCGTACGTGGACGTTAAGCCAGTGCAAGGTGGCGGCTAACGACCGAAGCTTGTACGCGGGGTTTGGTGATTTGGCCACAAAATCATCGGTGGACGGTTTCCCTTAGTTTGGGCCTCAAAACCAAGGCCGAGGACTCGACGAGGCGAAGTTTGGGCAGCTGGGCTGAGGTGAACAGCCAGGGGTAGTTTAACCGCCTCCCCCTGGGCCGGCCCAAAATCGGTGTCGAGGAGCTTCGATCCAAAGGACACGCGGCGTGACTGCAAGGCTCGCGTCGGAGGGAAGCTAGCTTGCAGTGGAAGGTGTCCCAGCCGGAAAAATCTTCACGGAAAATGTCAAATTTGCCCCTGAGGGGTATGTATCACTTAGGGGTAGTTTAGTCTTTAGAGCAGCACCACTTGGACTATATAATAGACCCCCTAGGGGTTGGTAGCTGTCATCTGAGTAGTCTAGTTTTATTTCCGTTGCACTTGAACTATTTTCCTCTAGTTTTTCTTTCTAGTTTTCCATAGGCTAGCCAAGTGCTTCACCGGAGAAATCTTTGAGAGGGTTGGATGAAGGGAGGATAGCTAGCCTCTTTGTAAAGAAGTTGACCTCGTGATGTATGGAAGATTTGGCTTTCTTGTATCCCTCTTTGTGTGATTTCGTTGTTCATCCCGTGGCTCTTTTTGGCCCCTTTGGGAGATTTTCGATTCCTTGTGTTTGAGGTCGTTTCCTTGCGTGTTTGTTTGGAGGATTCACCCATGAGGTCGTGGACACTCTTTTCCTGGTGATTTGCCCCATCAAAACGCAAAGAATCGCTTCGGATTTGGGGATTTTTGGATGAACTCGGGGTGGAAGTGTTCTTCACGTGATCTGAGATTCCGGGAGTTCTAGTGGGTTTGAGGTCCAGATTTTTGGGGAATATACTCCACTGAAGGTGTACATCATCTCCCCAAAGTTTCGTCTCAAGAGCTCAAGCCGTTTGGGAGATCGATTCACGAGTTGACTTTTTCCCGATAGCTCCCAGGCCAGGCCGGTTAAACCGCCCCCCAGGCGGTTAAACCGCCCCCTAGGCAGTTAAACCACACCTAGGGAGGTTAAACTGCCCCTGGCTGGGTAGAGAAGGTTTTGCCTCGTTTCGGTTCGATTTCGATTCGATTTGCTAGAGTTGTTTTCCGCTGCTGTGATCTTGTTCCTAGGGTCATTACCTTGACAGTGGCTAGGTGATCTTGGCAAGATCGCTTTCGGGGGCATCGGAGTTGTTTTGGGAGAATAGCCGGATTGGTTGGAAAGAATTTTTATCGGCTCCCATTCACTCCCCCCCCCCCTCTCTGGTCGCCGTTTCGGTCGTTCAATTGGTATCAGAGCCGGCTACATGCGCCGACTTGTCCCACACGTCATCAGGTCCAGAACGGTGGGCTGGGCCGCCCCCCTATCGGTGGGCTGCCAGGCTTGCTCGTGAGGTACCCGGGTACTATATCCCCCACAGTAGCCCCCAAGCACTTCTTGGCCGATCGTTGGCTGTAATTGATCTGTCTTTTTCTTGCATGATCCGAGTGCTCCCAAGTTGTTTAGGACCTCATCCGAGTGGTTTCGAAGAAGATCTGAGTGGTTTCAAGGAAGATCCGAGCGGTTTCGAGGAAGATCCGAGTGCTTGCTCAAACGTTCCTGAAAACGATTATTCAATTGTAGCCGTAGTGAGGGGAAGAAGTGCTCTTTTTCACAACGCGAAAGCAAAGTGAATACACTTAGCCCCCGAGCCTTGGGCAATCTTAGTATAAAATTGGCCAAGGGTCTTCAACTTTTCTCCATCAAAATCATGGTCTTCAATGGCGTGCACCTCCAGGTGCACCCATTGGGTGTAGCCCCCAAGCCTTGAGCAGAATAGAATATTCTAGTCGAGTGTCAAAAATAAAATATTGTAAAGCTCTTTTTGAACTTAATCCCTCAATGGCGTGCACCTCCAGGTGCACCCATTGGGTGTAGCCCCCGAGTCTTGATTCGACTCGGCACGATCGTGTCAAGAATCTGAAAGCCGTGGATCCTAACTAAATTTTTCAGCCCCCATGCCTCTGGACATGGATTTCGGATGAGTTTCTCCTTTTAGGGCATTTTTATTTCCCCTTCTTAAGGATTTTGTTCTCAAGTTCTTTGAACTCGGCGTGACTCCCGAGTCGTGTCCCACGACCCAGCTTGACCATATGGTAAATCACCTTCTCACAAGATTTAAACTTATCAGCACTTGACCCAGACTTCTGAGCGAATTTAGCGATAGTATCGCATGCCTTACGTAAAAATCAATTGCAAGGTTGCAATATTAATTGCAAAAATAAGCCTGGCCGTCGACTAATTTTAGCCTCACGACCGAGTGGTTTAGGCCCATCAATCCTGTAAAGTCCATTGTTTCCTAGGGAAACTAACGGTTGCCTTATGAAGTCAAAATATCGCGAGATATCGTGACTCCATACCGCATCTTTGAATTCAAAGCGACGGGACGTGCTAGCGTCGGTTGAGTTCCCGAGACAAACATCGTGCCGCGCGCGGGAGGGACGGTTCATTCCATTATAAGCCATCCCCGCCGCAACCTTCTTCCTTTCCTCGCCATTCGCTTTCTCAGCGCCCAAGTTCTCCTCCTCGCTCGAGCGCAAACCCTAGATCCACTTTCATAGCCTCAAATCTTCAATCCTCAGCCCTTGCTCGTAGCCATGGCGCCGAAGAGGAAGGAAGCCCCGAAGCGGAAGGAGAGGTCGCCCGGGAGGACTCGGTCAGTCAGGGCCAAGGCCGCCGTCGATGTCACCGTGGACCGCGCCACCGAGTGGAGGGAATCCATCACCACCACCAGGCGCCTCGAGCAGCACGTCATCGACGGCATCCTCCCAGACTAGCAAACCGCCGAGTGGCGCGCAGCCTCCGGTGAGTCTTTCCCCACCCCAAATTCTTCTGATTTGGTGGTGTTTGAGTCTTTTCTTCTGCGCAGATTTGGTGTTCCTGCGCATTCTTTTCTCCGCGGCCTACTCCATTTTTATGGAATCAGTCTCCACGCACTGAATCCAAACTCCATTCTCCATATTGCTATCTTCATCAATCTCTGTGAGGCCTATCTTGGGATAGAGCCTCACTTCAATCTCTTTCTTCATCTTTTCTTGTTGAAGCCTTATCCTGGAACCGAGTGCCCGCGAGTAGTCAGAGGCGCCGGGCTCCAGCTTCGTGTGGGTCGAACCCAGGAGTACTTTGACATCCCATTTCCTACTTCTAACAAAGGGTTGCAGTCCGAGTGGTTGTACATAGGAAACCACTCGCCTGCCATCTCTCCTGAAATTGATTCTCGTCCTGTTCCCTCCAAGTCCTGGACTTCTCTTCCCAAGGAAAGCGAGATGAACGAGGTTCGGGAGTTGCTGAGCCTTATTGCCGAGCTGAAGAACAGAGGATTGACTGCCGTAGGAGTAGCAGCCAACTTCGTGCTGCGCCGGATCCAGCCCCTCAAGCAGCGCGCTCATCCGGCGTATGAGTACTACGCCGAGGGGGACAACACGCGTGAAGCCCCCGAGCGTGTTGATAAGGGCCAAGCTGCAGCTCGGCTTGGCAAACTTTTTGCAACAGGGACTTCCCTGAAGACTTCTGATGGTCCACCGGCATACAACTTATCCAATCCTCGCCCTGAGGTACTGAATTTATTGGTTGCTGTTTTATGTTTCAAATTCCACCCATTGGGTGTAATCTCAGTAAAGAACTGAACCCAACTTTTGCAGGGTCGAGCTGCTTTTGTTTCTATCGCTCCTCTGCCTGAGATGCCGAAGGGAGTGGACGAGCCGGCGCCGCGCAGAGCCAGTGCTGCTGAAGAAGAACTCGGAGGAGGCGAGAGTGACTTGCATGACTCGGATATCAGTCTGTCATCCTCACCATCTCCGGACGTGTTGTCGCCGAGTGGTGCAAGGCTGCCGTCGTCCCGAAAAAACGGAAAATTTCTGTTTCAACAGGGATCGTGAATGGGGATGCGCCAAGTCGTCGCCATCTCATCCTCACCGAGTCATCTGACTCGGATGACAATGAAGATGGTAATGCCGGGTCTTCAATCCCGCCCCCAATTATCAGCTCGGAACAGTCGCCCCTTGCCATAGTACCTTTGAGTACTGCAAGTCCGAGGGACCTTCCTTCCCCCACTCGGAGAGGAAAGCGCCCGAGAATGCGCGTATCTACTCGGTAAGAAATATTGTCAACCTTTGATTGACTTTTATGTTTTCCTGTAATTAATCCTTATTTGCTTTATCCTGCAACACGCCGTCTGAGATCCCCTTTGCGGGTTCTGCGCCGCAGCCAGTCGGCGAGACAGAGATCCCGACAATCCAAGTGCCAGAAGTTTCTTCCCACTCGGCTGATCCTCCTAGCGATCAGCCTGTGGAGCCGCTACCAGAGTCACCGCGAGTACCAACCCCAGCTCCGCCGAGTCCTGCTCCAGCGTCGCCTACCATACTGCCAGCTCCACTAGGCAGCCCCCAGCCTGCTCCTGTGATTGAGCAAACTGCGGCCATGGAGGAGCCCCAGACTGCAGAAGTCGGAGTCGCTCCTGCAGCGGTCGTGGCTCCGGGTGGTGGTGCTCCTATGACTCCTCTGGCGGAGTTCAGGTTGCTCCATCATCGTATGGGACAAATAGCCGAGGTATTCCTGAGCCATCTTTCTTGTTTAGGTTGAGTACCGAGTGGTACGCTTATTTGTTGCGTCATCTGACTGTCTTTTGCAGGAAATAGCCGCTGATGCCAAGGCAAAAACCTCAGAAATTCAAGAGCTTGCTTCTGCAGTCGCTAAGGCCGACTCCTTGGTGGCCCGAGTGGCTGAACTCGAAGTTGCTGCATCCCAACACCAGGCCGAGTTGGAGGAAGCCCGACGCACCAATCGCGATCTTCGCGGAGAGGTGGAGCAGGCTAAGCTCAACGAAGCCCAGGCCGCATAGGAGCTTAGAGGTATGTTATTCTTTGTTTTTTTATGTCGGACGTGAATATACTATCCAGATCTGACTTTCTGTAGATTACCGGTACCGGACTATGGCCCAATTTGCAGAACTCACTGCCAAGGTGGCTCGGCTGGAGGGCGAGGCGGCTTCATTACGTACCGAGAAGAGCGCGCTGGAAGACGCTGTCCAAGTGGTAGCGGAGGAAATCGAGCCGGAGGCAGCATCATCTTCAGCTTCCATCCTCGACCGTGCTCGGGCGCTTCCACGCTTCTTTCGGCGCCAGCTTTGCTCCATCAGCCAAGCCAGCTGCGGGCATGTCTTAGCGGTCCTGAAGTCTCTGTTCCCAGCATCAGATCTGGAGTCACTCGGCAGCGGGTACGCTGCTGGTACCTCCGAAGATGATGTGAGCAGACTGCTGCTTGAAGTCGAGCCGATCGCCAATGTCCTGTCCAAGGATGTTGTCGATGACTCTGATGATGCGGCCCCTTCTGGTGTTGGTGACCCTGCAGTGTAAATTTGATAGAATGTCTGTAGCATCTGACAGAAACAATACTTTTGAACAATGTTTAAGCCTTTGTTATTGTATATAAGTTTTTATGTGACTACTACTCCCTTTCTTTCTGCGCTGGCCTTAATTTCTGAGTGGTTGACCTGTTACGGAGTAGATTAGCCTCGTTGGTCTTAGTCTCATGTCGCCGAGCTTTGTCGTGCATTTAGAGCTTTGACTTGGCGAGTACTTTCCCCCTCGATTTAAAGTTTGTTCCACTCGTACTTTATGTGCGTGACGCGAAAGAGGAAATTCGAGTAGTAGATATAGATGGGAGATGAAATCAACTTTATTGATAACTCATATATATAATTCTGCCGAGTCGAGACTGGGGATGATTATCCACAAAAATCACTCAGGAAAACATATCTTAATGAACAAAAAGATGAATACATAACTGAATCAGGCGTAGAAACGCTGTAGGTGCTCGATGTTCCATGAATTTGGGATGTCAACGCCGTCTTCCGTCATGAGGCGATATGAACCTGGGCGACTCACTGACTTGATGATGTACGGTCCCTCCCAAGGGGACGCAAGCTTGTGCGCGCCCTTAGTGTCTTGTTTCCTCCTCAGAACCAAGTCGCCTGCTTCAAAAGACCTCTGCTTGACGGTTCGATCATGATACCGTCAAAGGACCTGAGCGTAACGCGCGTCTTGGATCTGGGCAGCCAATCTCTTCTCCTCAATACTATCGATGTCTTCAATGCGCACCACTTGCGCATCGTATTCATCATAGAACTCTACTCGGGGTGAGCCGTATGCGATGTCCGTTGGTAGGATAGCTTCCGAGCCGTAAACCAGAAAGAACGGGGTTTGCTTCGTGGCACGACTTGGCTGGGTCCGTAGCCCCCAGACTACAGCTGGTAATTTCTTGATCCATCGTCCATCATACTGCTTAAGCTTCTTGAATATACGGGCCCTGAGTGCCTTGATTATTTCGCCATTGGCTCTTTCAACCTGGCGATTGGCCCTTGGGTGCGCCACAGAGACGGGGTATAGCTTGATACTCCTCTCGCTGCACCAATCCTTGAACTCCTGTGCCACGAAGTTCGTACCATTATCTGTAATGATACGATTTGGGACTCCGAAGCGGTGGGTGATGTCGGTGAAGAACTTGATGGTCTTGGCTGCCGTGTGCTTTCTGACTGGTTTCACCTCGATCCACTTGGTGAACTTGTCAATAGCCACTAATACATGGTCAAAACCACCAGTCGCCTTCTTGAATGGACCAATCATGTCCAAGCACCAACAAGCGAAGGGCCAGGACATTGGTATGGTCTGCAGCTGTAGTGCTGGTGCGTGTATTTGCCTTGCAAAATACTGACACCCTTTGCAGTACCGCACAATATTTTCTGCGTCTGCTACAGCAGTCGGCCGGTAAAAACCAGACCGGAAGGCTTTGCCAACAATGGTTCTAGCCCCGGCGTGATTGCCACAGATGCCTTTGTGTATGTCAGTCAAGAGCTCAATACCCTCTGCGTGACTCACGCACTTCTGGAGGATTTCAGAAGCTCCAGATCGACGATACAGCTTGTCTCCGATGATGACGTAGCTTTTGCTGCGCCGCACGATTTGTTCGTGGAGCGACTTCAGATCCTTATCTTCTGCGACCTCTGTGGGCAATATGCCGCTGTCAAGATAGTCGCTGATTTGGGTCCTCCAATCCAATGCTTCATCTACCACTAATTTGGTAGACTCCAGGGATTCTCCGACTTGTTGCTCCGCGGCAGTGCCATCCGGGTTTATCTTAATAGATGGTTTAATAAGATCTTGGATGAAAACTCCGGGTGGAACGCCTTCACGGGTGGACCCCATCTTGGCAAGCTCATCAGCTGCCTTATTATAGTCGCGCACCACGTGATGGAACTCTAAGCCATAGAATTTCCCTTCCAGTTTCCGTATTTCCTCGGAGTAAGCATCCATCTTCTTGTTGGACCTGGACCAATCCTTATTGACCTGGTTTATGACCAGGGCAGAGTCCCCGCGGACCATAAGGCGTTTGATGCCCAATGATATGGCGATGCGGAGACCGTGCAAGGCTGCTTCATACTCGGCTGCATTGTTAGATACTGGGAACATGATTTGAAGAACGTATTTTAGTACCTGTCCACTGGGGGAAAATCAGGAGTACGCCTGCGCCGCCTCCTTTGATCCGGAGGGAGCCGTCAAAGTACATCTCCCAGTACTCAACTTTCTCGTTGTCAGCCGGAGCTTGGTTCTCTGTCCAGTCTGCTACGAAGTCGGCCAGAACCTGAGACTTGATAGCAGTACGTGGAACAAAGTTTATTTGGTGAGCGCCCAATTCTTTTGACCACTTGACGATTCGGCCGCTGGCATCTCGGTTATGGAGTATTTCCCCTAAAGGATTTTCGATCACAACCGAGATTGGATGGGCCTCAAAGTAATGCTTCAGCTTTCTTGCTGAGATGAGAACTCCGTAGAGTAACTTCTGCACACGGGGATAGCGTACCTTTGATACGGTCAGGACCTTGCTGATGAAGTAGACTGGTCGCTGAACTCCATATGCGTGCCCTTTTTCAGAGCGCTCGACCACTAGTACCGTGCTAACCACTCGGGGGGTAGCAGAGATGTAGAGGTAAAGCTGTTCCCTTGGTTGAGGTGGGACAAGGATGGGCGGCTTCTGCAGGTAATCCTTGAGTTCCTGGAAAGATTGTTGCACCTCGTCATCCCACACGAACTTGTCCTGCTTCTTGAGCAGTTTGAAAAACGGCAATCCGCGGACGCCGAGTCGTGATATGAAACGACCGAGTGCTGCCATGCATCCAGTAAGCTTCTGCACATCCTTCTGACAGGTTGGTGGTAGCATCTTGGTGATGGCCGTGATCTTCTCGCGGTTTGCCTCGATGCCGCGGTTGCTGACCATGAAGCCGAGTAGTTTACCTGAGGGGACTCCGAAGACACACTTTTCCGGATTGAGCTTCCACCGGAATTTACGTAGGCGTTCGAAGACCTTTGTCAGATTCCCTATCATGTCCTCGGGGTTCATGATCTTGACCACGATGTCGTCGATGCAGGCTTCTACTATGTCTGGAATCAATTGATCCAGACATGCTTGAATTGTCCTCTGGTAAGTTGCGCCTGCGTTCTTCAGACCGAAGGCCATTGTGTTGTAATAATAGGCGCCGAACGGCGTGATGAACGCGGTCTTAATTTGATCTTCCAGTTTTAGGCCTATCTGGTGATAGCCTGAATAGCAATCGAGAAAACAGAGCAGGGCGGAGCCTGCCGTGGAATCAACGACTTGATCGATGCGGGGGGGGGGGGGGGGGGACGAAGGGGTCTTTAGGGCAAGCTTTGTTGAGATCTGTGTAGTCAACGCACATTCTCCAATCATTATTATTCTTTTTCCTTACAAGAACTGGGTTAGCTAACCAGTCGGGGTGAAACACCTCCTGAATAAAACCAGCAGCTAGCAGCTTTGTAATCTCTACCCTAATCGCCTCCTTGCGGTCCTGCGCGAATCGACGAAGCCTCTGCTTGATCGGTTTTGCAGTCGGATTGACCTTCAAGGAGTGCTCGGCAAGTTCCCTTGGGACACCTGGCATATCGGATGGTTTCCACGCGAATATGTCGGCGTTTTCCCTTAGGAATTTGACGAGCACTTCTTCCTATTTGGGGTCTAACTCTGCCCCGATGATGGCCGTCTTCTTCGGGTCGTCCAAGTCCAGCGAGATCCTCTTCAGCTCCGTCTCCTTGCTTGGCGCGATGGCTTCTCTTGCTGGCCTCTTGGTGGGGATCTCCAAGAGTCCTTGTCCACCTCCTACGATGCAGGCAGTACTTGCGTCATGCGCTTCGACATGTCCAGGGCAGCTGCCGCGTTGAGGGTCTCCTGTTCGCACGTGTAAGCGACTCGGATGTCCCCCAAGACGGTGATTACGCCCTTGAGTCCTGGCATCTTGACCTGCAAGTAGACGTAGTGAGGGATCGCCATGAACTTGGCGAGCGCCGGCCTCCCGAGGATGGCGTGACATGCAGTCTCAAAGTTCGCCACCGTGAACTGCATATGCTCGGTCCGGTAGTTGTTTCGGTCTCTGAAAGTAACGGGCAATGTGATGTGCCCGAGTGGTTCCGCCCCCTCTCCCGGTATCAAACCGTAGAACGCGGATTGGGGGGGACGCAGGTCGAGAGTGGTCAGGCCGAGCTCCTTCAATGTGTTAGCAAAGAGGATGTTCATGCCACTGCCACCGTCGACTAGTACCTTGGTGAGCTGAACGTTGCGGATTGTCGGAGCTACTACCAAGGCGTGGGACCCGGGCTTCGGTATGAAGTTCGGGTGATCTTCCCGGGTGAAGGTGATCGGAACTTCCGACCACTTGAGGTACTCAGGTACCAGTGGCTCCCTTGCGTGCATGACCTGACGGTGGGTGAGCTTCTGTTGGCGCTTCGTCTCGAACTCCGGCCCGCCGTAGATCATGCGGACCACTCGGTCGGCCTGCTGGAAGTCGTCGCCGGGCTCGTCGGTCCGCCTGTCCTCTCGTGGGGAACCATCGTTCCTCTTTCTGTAGGGAGGGCCTCTGTTGCCCCCAGTGAAGGCTCGCTTGAGCCCGTAGCACTCTCGTGCCGAGTGCTTGTGCTTGTGGTATGGACATTGCTCATCGAGCATGCGCTGGAAATCTTCTGGAGTTACCCGGCCTCTGGGCCGGTCCAGAGTGGCGACCATGTCGCCCTCGCTCTTCTTCTTGCGAGGGTGACTGTCGCTGCGACGATGGTCGTCGTGTCGATCTTCGTCCTCGCGGCTGGTCGCGCTTGCGGGTCGTCTTGTTCTCCTCCTCCCAGCGATTCTTGAGCTCGCTGAGTTGTTCCTTCTCCGCGATCTCCGCGTCCGCCCACGTGCTAGCGACCCGGAACATGTCATTGACAATCGCGGGTGGCTTCCGAGTCCACTTGTGGATCAATCTTCCGTCGGAGATGCCGTTCTGGAATGCGGTCATAACCTCCTGATCCGTCACATCTGTAATGGAGTTGCGCTTCTCCGAGAACCTGCGGACGAAGTCATGCAGGGTCTCGTTCTTGCGCTGTCTTATCTGGCCGAGGAGCCGTTTGCTCCCGGGCCTCTCCTAGGTTCCGAGATAGTTACCGACAAAGAGTGCGGTAAGCTGATCCCAGTTGTCGATGGCGTCCTGCGGGAGTCCTGCCAGCCAGTTGCGGCAGTCCTTGGTGAGCATGATGGGAAGGTAGTTTGCCATCACGTCCTCGTCGCCGCCGGCCGCTTGTACGGCGGTGTAGTAGATCTGAAGCCATTGTGATGGATCAGACTTCCCGTCGTACTTGTCAATATCCGACAGCTTGAAGCCTCTGGGCCATGTTACGCTCCTCAAGCACTCGGTGAACGACTGGAATCTGCCGATCCGACCTCTGGGGCGGGAACCACTTGGACCCGAGCCGTCTGTTGTTCTTGGGGGAGTGCTCTCCCTCCTGCGATCCCGATCCCTGGGTGGGGAACGCCTCCTCCGATAGGTCCGAGTCCTGGGTGGAGTTCGGTCCCGTCGGTAGGTTCTGCTGCGCGGTCGAGTTTGCTCCCTTGGCGGGGTCGGCCGCCTGCGTGGGGGAGCCGCTCGTCCTCGTGGCGGAGTACGACCGCCGTCGTTGCCGCGCCTTGGGCTACCGGAGGGATCAGAGTAGTCTGACTCCGTCGAGTAGCCACTCCTGTTGGAGTTACGACGGGGATTTCCATGATCCCGATCATATTCTTCACGCCATCGGATCTCCTCGCGATGACGCTCCTCAGTGCTACTGCGGATGACGTCCCTCGCATCTCGATCTCTGTTGATCGTGGTGCGAAGATCTTCGTCACGATCCGATCTCCCGCTGGCCCAGCGTCGAGACGGCCCGGGCTCAGAAGCGACCGTATGTGCTCTGCCCTGCATCTGGTGGACCTGGACGGAGGCGGCCTACACGAAAGCCCTTACCTTATCAAGGCCTGGAGTGCTGGGTGGCAGCCGACTGATTTCCTCGTCGATGGTGACGAGGTTCTGGACCGGCGTCTCGTAGATGTCGAATCCGTTGTACTCGAACGTGCCGTCGCGCATCAGGTTCCGACTGCTTCTCCTGTCGCGCCGATCCCGATGACGATGGTGATCCTCCGAAGGTGGTTCCTGGAGTCGAGCGGTGCCAGATCCTGATGCGGTGGCCCCGTGTGGTCGGGCGGCTCTGCGAGTCGCCCGACTGGCGTTGCGTCCTGGGCGCTGGTCCCTGGCTTCAGTCGTCTCTTCGGCCGGGGTGACCTCGTCCTCGGACATGGGGTTGGGTGGCGTTGCAGGTGCCACCATGTAGCAGTATGACCCGGCTCCTTCTAGCGCGAGGTAATCTTCCTCGGACTCGGAGAGGTCGGATGTGGGCGTGTAACGCTCCAGGCTACTCGGAGTTAATCCTCCGGGTGATCCAAGCAGTTCCGGCTCCGTAGAGGAGCCGGACGCGGTGTAACCCTCTTGCAGGTCGTCCAGGATTGAGGGTCCCCGTGGGTTTGACTCGTAGGAGTCGCTCTCATAGGGGGAATCATCCGCCTGGACGATGTCCTTCATCTTCTGCTTCTGGGTAAGCCCGCGGAAGCCGGGGGTCTGGACGGTGATGACCTCAGGGCTCGGGACGCGCATCGGTTGTGCGTTTACGCTCTGGGAGGACTCGGCGACGTGACTCTCAAGAGCCGGATCGGATCCGAGTGGTTGTTGATCGGCTCCCGACTGGTTGGGCCTCGCGTTTTGCGATGGACTCGGTGGGGCAGAAGCGACGCGATCAGATGCAATCGGACCGGATTGGGCCGTAATGGCCGAAGTCGTCGCCAGAGAGGAAACCTCCGTGGCGGTTGTAGCTCCTGCCGCTTGGGTATCCAAGGCGGCAGCGGTGATGTTCCTGAACTGAATCTCAACTCCGTCGACGTCTGGGAGGTTGCAGCTGTCCAGGATCTTGACGCGATCCATCAGGCTCACCAGATTGATCTCGGCGATATCCCCTACCTGGCGCGCCACTGTCGGTGATATGATCTCCGGCAGTCTTCCACGGGGTAGCCCATGGAAGTGATTTGTATGTAGGGAAGATCGCAAAGATCGGAAGCAAGATGGTTAGGATGGACAGACAAAAGGATTTAGACAAGTTCGGGCCGTCAACTCGACGTAATACCCTACGTCCTGTTTTGGGGTGTTGTATTGCGTGGATTGTATCTCGATGTGAGTTGAGTTGTTGCGTCTTCTGTTTGGAGGGGGTCCTTGCCCGCCTTATATATCGGGGGGCAGGGTTACAAGTCGGTTTGTATCCGATCCTATCTCTAAGGATCCTTTCCTTCTTTACAATAACTCATATTCTAATCAGAACTCCTCCTTCCAGATCCTTCCTACATGCGCCAACTTGTCCCGCACGTCATCAGGTCCAGAACGGTGGGCTGGGCCGCCCCCTATCGGTGGGCTGCCAGGCTTGCTCGTGAGGTACCCGGGTACTATATCCCCCACACCCAGGATGCGAGAGATAAGTTTGAGGCCAACGCCAGGGCTGTCGACTACTTGTTCCGTGCTTTGTCTGCTGAGGAGTTTGAGCGAGGTTTGGGCGAGGACCTAGCTAGTCAAATCTGGCAGAAGCTCAAGGTAGCCCACGGTGGTGATAGCCATGTGAAGGCTAGGCTTTTCTCGATGTATCGCAGAGAGTATGAGAATTTTGCACACTTGCCTGGAGAGTCTGTTGATGCTTTGTTTCAGCGTTTCACTTTCATAGTCAACAACATGAAAGCCAACATTACCGTACTCCCATACTCGGATCATGACAGAGCTATCAAGCTCTTGCAAGCACTTGATAGATCCGTGTGGGGTGCCAAGGTTGAGGCGATCATGGAGTCGGCTAACTATGAAACTTTGTCTGTTGATGAGCTTTTCTCCAAGCTGAAGTCTTCTGAGGTTGATAGACAGTTGCTTGCCAAGGCTAAGAGTCCGACTGATCCTCATAGTCTGGCTCTAGTCGGTGGCTCTGGTTATGGACAGGCTAACACTTCCAGACACTTTGCTTTGTCTTCACTTGTGTCTCTTCCAGATGAGGAGTATGAGGTGCTGAGCGAGGAGGATCTCGCGTTGCTCACGAGGAGGTTCGAGAGGATGTACCAGAACTGCAAGGGTTCGAGGCGTGCCGGGAGTACGTGCTACAGATGCGGGAAGATGGGCCACTTCATCGCCGAGTGCCCCGAGGAAATCAAGAAACACAAGCACCGCCCGCGAGATGAGCACAAGCACCGCTATAAGGACAAGCACCACTCCAAGCACAAGAACAAGGAGGAGAACACCGACACCTCGTCAAGCTCAAGCAGCGAGGAAGAAGACCGCGGCCACCGCAAGGAAAAGAAGCACAAGAACCGCAACTTCAACGGGCTTTCTGGGGTCGCTATGAACTTCTGCACCATGGCGCACGACTCCAACAACAAGAACGTCTCCGACTACGACTCCGACTCTGACTCCGAGGATGAGGTATTGACCGATCCCACCTCTTTGCATAAGGAGATTGCTAGATTAGAGCAGTTGGTCGATAATCGCGATGATGTGCTTAGGAAGACCAACAAGGAGAAGAGAGAGTTTAGGTCCTTGCTAGGAGAGTCAAAGGAAAGAATAGCTGAGCTTGAGGCCTTACTTTCTGAGACTGGAAAGAAGGCGATGGATTTTGAGTCTGTGCTTAGCGAGTCTAGCAAGAAAGTGGCTGAGCTTGAAACTGAGTTGGCAAGTGCTAGAGCTGAGATAGGTGTGTTGAAAGATGCTCCTGTTGTTTCTGATGAGATTGAATGGTCTTTCTGTGATGTGCATCTTGCTGATTTGGTAGCTCTTAAGGACAAACACATGACATGCCTTGATGAACTAGAAGGTGCTAGGGTTGAGCTTGCTGAGTTGAAGTCTAGATCATCTTTGCTAGGTGCTTGTACTTCTTGTCCTGCTTTACATGCTTAGTTGCTTGACTCTCGTACCATTATTAGCTCGCTTGAAGCTCAATTGAAATCTCCTATTGCAAATTCTTGTTTTGCTTGTGATGTTGTCGCTTTGAAGAATGTTGAGCTAGAACAATGTATTCATCGTTTGCAAGATGAGAATGATGAGTTGCGACAATGTTTGGGTTGGTTGTCGGGTCGCGAGCCACAGCTTAAGATGTTGATTGCTGGGTTCAAGAGAGCTGATGGTCGTGGTCTGGGTTCTGAGAAAGTTGGTGAGTGTAGTGGTGAGAAAGAAAGAGAGCAAACTTGTTCCACCACAAATACCCCAACACCACCAGAGAAAACTCCACTAAAGAACAGCTTCTCACCTAAACCCAACCACCTGTTGAACAAGCTTGACACCACTCCAGATCCTCCCAAGTTTCCACCAAAGACAAACAACTTCCAGAGGAGAGTGACCTTTGTGAGGAGTGGGGTTTACCAGCCGAGTGAGAAGCCACAGCCGAGAGAAACCCCAAAGCCAAAACTAGTCCGCTTCCATTGTGAACATTGTGGAAGGGATGGTCACCTAGAAGAGTTTTGCTGGAGGAAGAAGAGGGAGGTGAGACGAGAGAAGGAGATGGGTAACAGGGACATGTACTACTCTTCCCATAGTGTGCCTGTGTCTCGTTCACCCTTGTCTAGGAGAGAGGATTTTGTGCGTACAGTTCCTTCGTTTGGTAGTCATGGTGTTCCAGCTAGTCGTGAGTTTGCTAGGCGGCCTCCGGTTCATGGTTAGTTTGGTTCAGGGAGGTTTGACCGTAGTTTTGAGGCTAGGAGAGAATCTAGGCCACGTTTTCCCCTGCGCGGTGCTAGAGGTCCGATGGTGAGAGACGAGAGGGTACCATGTAGTGACATTGATTTTGCTAACCCCTCTTTTGAGCAGATGGCCCGACACTGGTTTAACTCCTTCTGTGCTAACCCCAGTGTTGAGTCATTCGCTCGTTCTCGTTCTCGCTTTTGATTGTGCAGGTGTGAGGTATGGAGAACATGAGCTTGGTGACTCTTGGTCTTTTGCATGATCAAAGTTTGATGGTTCTCCACACCTTTTTGGATGGCCTCGATGTGGCCCTTTATACTATGTATTGTGAGTATATCCCTTGTACACTCTTGTGTTCATCTGTGTATATTTAGCTTGCTTTGTGCCTGTATCATGATTTTTATGTTTTGTGTAGCATATTGTACATTTGTTTATCTGGTATCCTTTTAGTTGGTATCTTTTGTTGCATTTTGCTCATTTGAGATTTCTCTTCCTTTTATGATGGAGCTTTCCATTTGCTTTTGTACACCTTTTCTAGTTTTTCTAGGTGTCTTTGATTGAGGGGGAGCTTGGCTTTATTTAATGGGGAGTATTTGCTCGACTTGGTTTGGAAAGGAAGGATCTTGCTTAAAGCTTTTGGATAGCATGAGTTTGTGAGGTTGCTGAGTTGGCACTTTGGTTGTGCATTTCATGGGTGTTTGAAATTTGAACCTGAACCTTGGATTTGCATTTTGGTTGCACATTCCAGGGGGAGCTTTGTATTTGTGCTTTGATCGCGCTTGTGTTTTGAGTTTGAGCTTGCTCATGTTTCTACCCAAAACCATCTTGTAGACATTTTCACTAAGCCACTTGACCAAGTTACCTTACCCGCTTGCGAGGAGAACTTGGTGTGTGTGCGTTTTTTCTGAGCTGAGTTTTGGAGGCTTCTCTTGTAGCATATGTATTCTATTGTACCATCTTTGTATCTTGATGTACATTTTTCGCTCGTGTATCTTGATGTACATTTTTCTTGCTTTTGTATCTTGATTTCATCTTTTGTATCATATCTTGGGATGAGCTTCTCCTATATACAGCGACTGCTAAAATTTGCTACATTTTAGATTTTAGGCAAGCTTGCTAGGGATTGGATGCTTTGTTGGCTATGCTCTTGATGGTCCTGATATATATTCCTTTGAGATAGTCACTTTTTGAATTAAAATAACAAACTGAATTTAAACTCTTTCACCCATGAGTAAATGCCTTTGCATGTCCTATTTGAGCCGAATTGGCTATATCTTGCTTAAGATCATGCTAGGATCTGATATTCTTTTCAATTGGGTCAAAGACCTTTGTCATTGTAAATGTTTAGCCCATGCTTTATCTTGTGGAGGAGCATAAGCTTCTTTTTGTCGCAAAGACATTTCATGTACCATGCTTAACTTGAAAAACTTGAAAAATGAGATGTCTATGCATGAAAGAAGAAAGATGAGAAAAAGATATATTTGCAGAAAATTATGCTCATGTCTCTATTCTTTCACCATTGCACACACTTGCACACATGGGTGCTAAGCGGTTCCATGTTGTTTGCCGGAGAAGTCTCCCATGAGAAGTGAACACATGGCTCCGTGCTTTGACATGACATGAGATAGAATTTGGGCATTTGTAATGATGTTTTGTCAAGAATGCTTGTCCTTTCATGTTTTTAGTGAGATGAGGTTCATTTTTGCTTGAACAATCCATGTTTAGGACTTTGCTCATGTGGTGACATTTTTGATAAAACTACACAAATTGATCATGGATTTGTCAATTGGCTATATGTCTTTACCTTCGTGATGGCAATGCCCATGTCACATGATGAACTATCTTGTTTGCTTCTTCTCTAACTTGTAGCATTTTGTATTGCTCATTGTATATTTGAGAAGCTTGTAGTTGCATTTTGTACATCTTTTCCTTGATTTGTGCATTGTCAACAAGGGGGAGAATTTCTGGAGCATTTTGCAAGGGGGAGAAGTTGCTGAATTTGTGAAAGTTTTTGAGCTTGATTTTGTTGGATTTATGTGAGACATGGTGAAAGCTTTGCCAAAAAGGAAGTTTTTGAAAATCTATGAAGTTTCTGAGGGTTTGAGATATGGAAAACATTGCTGGGCATATTTGGAAAATTTTCGAGTTGAAACGGCATCGTTATGAGTTCGTTTGTGCAAAAACTGCATTTTTGGGTTTGGTCATCTGTCAGGGGCGGTTTAACTGCCCCCCTGGGCGGTTTAACCGCCCCTGTGTAGTGAGCACAAGATTTGTGGGATTTTGAGCATTTTCAAGTGTTTTTCGCACGCACAAGTTCACTTGTTCATGGGGAGTTGCATCTTTGCAGAGGGAGTGCTTTGAGTGTTCTGAAAAGTGAATTGGAGATTTGTGATTTGCGCTTTGTGCTTTTGCTCTTTTGCCGATGGTGTTGAGCCCTTTCGCTTCTTCTTGAAGGGTCGACGGTTCTGGAGCTTTCTCTTGCGAAGTGACTTTGTTCTCGGCTTGTTCTTGCTTTTAGTCACTTGCTTGAGTCTTGTTTTCGTTTCTTTTCTTTTCCTTTTAATCTCAATGGTTACTATATGTGTGTTGTCAATGCACTCATCAAGGGGGAGATTGAGGACCCGGTGTGTCCGAGGACCGGTGGATGGTCGCTTCCTGGTGTGATGAGTGATTGACAACGTGGTGTGGATTGACGTTTCCCTTGGCTCAAGTATTGCAGTGTAGAATGCGGCTTGGTTGCATTGGTGCAGGTGAAGAACAGGTGCGAAAGGTCTTAGCCATGGCGGCCTCCGAGGAGCGGAGAGACAAGTAGGCTTGGTTCGAGGGACCCGGTGGCCAGATGGATCAAGTGCGGTTCACATGCTGGCAAGAACGAGCAAGGGGACGTGGTTCCGGTGCGAGGTAGCGGCTCACAACTGAAGCTCGTACGCAGACGTGAAGCCGGTGCAAGGTGGCGGCTAATGACCGAAGCTTGTACGCGGGGTTTGGTGATTTGGCCACAAAATCATCGGTGGATGGTTTCCCTTGGTTTGGGCCTCAAAACCAAGGCCGAGGACTCGACGAGGCGAAGTTTGGGTAGCTGGGCTGAGGTGACTAGCCAGGGGCGGTTTAACCGCCTCCCCCTGGGCCGGCCCAAAATCGGCGTCGAGGAGCTTCGATCCGGAGGACACGCGGCGTGACTGCAAGGCTCGCGTCGGAGGGAAGCTAGCTTGCAGTGGAAGGTGTCCCAGCCGAAAAAATCTTCACTGAAAATGTCAAATTTGCCCCTGAGGGGTATGTATCACTTAGGGGTAGTTTAGTCTTTAGAGCAGCACCACTTGGACTATATAATAGACCCCTAGGGGTTGGTGGCTGTCATCTGAGTAGTCTAGTTTTATTTCCCTTGCACCTGAACTACTTTCCTCTAGTTTTTCTTTCTAGTTTTCCATAGGCTAGCCAAGTGCTTGACCAGAGAAATCTTTGAGAGGGTTGGATGAAGAGAGGATAGCTAGCCTCTTTGTAAAGAAGTTGACCTCGTGATGTATGGAAGATTTGGCTTTCTTGTATCCCTCTTTGTGTGATTTCGTTGTTCATCTCGTGGCTCTTTTTGCCCCCTTTGGGAGATTTTCGATTCCTTGTGTTTGGGGTCGTTTCCTTGCATATTTGTTTGGGGGATTCACACATGAGGTCGTGGACACTCTTTTCTTGGTGATTTTCCCCCTCAAAACGCAAAGAATCGCTTCGGATTTGGGGATTTTTGGATGAACTCGGGGTGGAAGTGTTCTTCACGTGATCTGAGATTCCCGGAGTTCTAGTGGGTTTGAGGTCCAGATTTTTGGGGAATATACTCCACTGAAGGTGTACATCATCTCCCCAAAGTTTCGTCTCAAGAGCTCAAGCCGTTTGGGAGATCGATTCACGAGTTGACTTTTTCCCGAGAGCTCCCAGGCCAGGCCGGTTAAACCGCTCCCCAGGCGGTTAAACCGCTCCCTAGGTGGTTAAACCGCCCCTAGGGAGGTTAAACTGCCCCTGACTAGGTAGAGAAGGTTTTGCCTCGTTTCGGTTCGATTTTGATTCGATTTGCTAGAGTTGTTTTCCGCTGCTGTGATCTTATTCCTTGGGTCAGTAGCTTGACAGTGGGTACGTGATCTTGGCAAGATCGCTTTCGGGGGCGTCGGAGTCATTTTGGGAGAATAGCCGGATTGGTAGGAAAGAATTTTTATCAGCTCCCATTCACTCCCCCCCCTCTCTGGTCGCCGTTTCGGTCCTTCAAGTAGTGCTGAGCCCGGAAGAACCCCTCTCTCACCCCGTTCTGAGTTCTTCCCGTTCTAGCCGTCGAAGCAGATCAGATTAGATATAGATAGTTTGGCTGGGGTAATGAGTAGCTAACTAAATTCAAGCTGTCTACCCGCTTACCTTGTGCTCCCTGGTGGATCCGGTTAGAAAAGTTCTGGGCTAGTCGCGTCTACCGTTCCTTGGATTCGATATCCAGGTTCTTACTCCCCTGGTGAAAGGCTACATCGTACTCCGTGCGCTTGCGGATTTAGTTAGGCTAAGGAGTGCCAACAAGCTTTTCTGGCGCTGTTGCTGGGGAACGGTAGTAACACTAGTGTAGGATCTTTTTAGCTGTACACTTTACCCCATAACTATCTACCACATGGAGTTTTCTCCTAGTTATCCGACGGTTCCATCTAGCGAGTATTTGGAACTGCCTTCATCTTGCCACCCCATACCACCTCATGGCTTCGAGATCCGTCCCAGTCTCGTTGCCATGATTTGTGCACAGTCTTTCGGTGGAACGAAAGATGAAATTCCCTATGCTCACTTGCAGGTTTTTGAAGAGAATTGCTCTCTTCTTATTATACATGGCGTCAACCAAGACACTATTCTATGGAAACTTTTCCCATTTTCTCTGATGGGAAATGCAAAATCTTGGTACGACCGGACTGCAGGGACATTTAGCGGAGATTGGATCAAATTGAAGGATGAGTTTTGTCTGTTCTTTTACCCTGTCTCCAAGATCTTAATGCTCAGAGTCGAGCCGATGACATATCAGCAAGGTGATGAGTCACTTGGAGCCACGTGGGAGCGATTTATTCAGCTAGCCAACTCAGGGCCACCGCATAACATTCCAGAGGAAATGCTTATGCGGCATTTTGTTGGTGGATTAAAGCCGGAAAGTGCACAGTTCTTGAGCATCACTTCCGCAGGGTCAGTGTTATACAAGACAGTGGACGAGGTACGAGAAATCTTGGAAAAGGTTCTCAGCTCTACCGAGTACACAGGAGTCTTCGACGACCCACAAACACAACCAACAACCCCCATAGACGAGCAGCTAATCCTTGCCCTTACATCTGATCCACCTCTTCTGATCATAGAGGAAGTGCTCAAACACCACAAGTCCTCAGACCAAGAAACTATTCTCGACGATCTGCCGCACTTCATTCCCGAGCTCTTTATAGAAGAAGAGTACTTGGAGATCGGCAATACATCACGTATGAGACTGACAAGTGTGCGCAAGTTCAAGGTTTAAGGCGTTCATTCCAGAAGCCGTACTGCGGATTGAGGGTTTATCTGCTATCATGAGCAAGGAATGGATGGAGGAAATTGAAAGTTGCGAAGACATCATCCGAACCACCCGCAACTTCAGAGTACTCCATTGCGCTATTCAGGGAACTAACACTCAGGAAGTTGTCTACGACCCGAAGGTCAGGAGTAATATCATATCAAGTGCATTCGCAGCACGAGTGCAACCAGACGAACCCCGGTCCTTCTCCTGTAAGTACCTCAAGTAGATCGACGACCAAATGATGGAATGTAAAGGAATCATCCGTGTTGTGCCCGTACACATGGGACGCAACAGGATTTTCCTAGACTTCCACATTTTCGATGTCCCTAGAGGTGACAACTTCTTCCTGATTGGACAGCCAATAGAGCACCTTGCCAACCTGAACCACGATCGGTCAACGATACAGTTCAGAGTTGGTAAAGAGATCATCCCGGTCAGTCTCGTGCGGGCAGTTAACACCATCGCAGAGGCTCAATCTGAGACAGACCCAGTGGAAGAAGCAGTTAGCTCGGCTCAAGCAGAGCAAGCTCAGTCATCACAGGCTGAAGAGGCTAACCATTTCATCCAAGACGTAGAAACGGACGGCTTTATGAAACTCAACGAGGAAGAAAAGCCACAACACCCCCCTCCTGAGTTAAAGCCGCTGCCTCCTGGACTCAGATACGCTTTCCTCCACAACGACCTACGCTCGCTAGTCATCATCAGTGACAAACTGACAGAGAATGAGACTCGACAGCTTATCACATTCCTAGAGAAACACCGGTCAGTCTTCGGGTATTCTCTACAGGACTTGAAGGGGATCAACCCCAGTTTATGTACTCATCGCATACCTATGGAGCTGGACCATACGCCGTCTAGAGAACATCAATGACGGCTGAATGATGCGATGAGGGAGGTAGTCAAGAAAGAAGTGTTGAAGCTTCTGCATGCAGGTATAATCTGTACCGTGCAAGACACTGAATGGGTCAGCCCAGTTCAAGTTGTGCCAAAGAAGGGTGGAATGACAGTTATCCAGAACGAGAAGAACGAGCTTATTCCTCAGAGGACCATTACTGGGTGGAGGTTGTGCATCGATTACAGGAAGCTCAACAAAGCAACCCGTAAAGATCACTTCCCTATCCCCTTCATTGACGAGATGCTTGAGCGGCTGGCAAACCACTCATTTTTCTGCTTCCTTGATGGATACTCTAGTTATCACCAAATTCCTATCCAATCCAATGACCAGAGCAAGACTACCTTCACCTACCCATACGGAACGTTCGCCTATCGGCGGATGTCTTTTGGCCTATGCAACGCACCTGCTTCATTCCAGCGGTGTATGATGGCGATATTCTCTGACCTGATTGAGCAAATCATGGAAGTATTCATGGATGACTTCACCGTCTACGGCAAAACCTTCGACCAATGTCTCAGAAATCTGGAAAAGGTTCTCGAGAGGTGCAAAGAGCATCACCTCATCCTAAATTGGGAGAAGTGCCACTTCATGGTCAGAGAAGGAATTGTGCTGGGGCACAAGGTGTCAGAAAAAGGGATAGAAGTTGACAAGGCAAAAACAGAAGTTATCGAACAACTACCACCCCTGACGAATGTCAAGGGTGTGCGAAGTTTTCTAGGTCATGCTGGCTTCTACCGAAGATTCATCAAAGATTTCTCTTGGGTAGCCAGACCTTTTACAAGCCTATTGGCTAAAGAAGCACGCTTCAACTTCGATGATGATTGCCTTCTCACCTTCTACACCCTCAAGAAGGCACTTATATCAGCTCCCATCATACAACCACCCGAATGGAATCTTCCATTCGAGATAATGTGCGACGCTAGTGACTATGCAGTCGGGGCAGTTCTCGATCAATGCAAGGATAAACAGCATTACGCCATATCCTATGCCAGCAAGACATTGACCGGAGCTCAGTTAAACTACGCAACAACGGAGAAGGAAATCCTGGCAGTGGTGTTTGCCATGGATAAGTTCAGATCTTACTTGGTTGGTGCTAAGGTGATAGTATACACAGACCATGCTGCACTGAAGTACCTCTTGACCAGGAAAGACGCTAAGCCACGACTCATCCGTTGGATTCTGCTCCTTCAAGAATTCGATTTAGAAATACGAGACAAGAAGGGGACAGATAATTGTGTGGCGGATCATCTCTCAAGAATGCAAGTTCAAGGGTCGGACCTTCCGATCAATGATTACCTCAGAGATGATACTCTCCTCAAGGTCACCACATCCAGTCCATGGTACGCAAATTTGGTAAATTTCATGGTGACTGGGTATGTGCCTCCGGGAGAAGACAAGAAGAAGTTAATCTACCTCAGCAGATTTCACCTATGGGATGACCCTTACTTATTCAAAGTATGTGCTAATGGATTACTCTGAAGATGCATCCCTCACGAGGAAACACACAAGGTTCTTGACCACTGCCACTCATCACCGTACGGAGGGCATTACGGAACTTTCCGAACCCATGCAAAAGTCTGGCAAAGTGGATTTTTCTGGCCGACTATGTATGGAGACGCTAAGGAATTCGTACGGAGATGTGCCAGGTGTTAGAAACACGGGAATATCAACGCCCGTGATGCTATGCCACTGCAAAATAACCTCCAATTGGAGATTTTCGATGTATGGGGAATCGACTTTATGGGTCCTTTCCCTGCATCCGAGCAGTGTGAGTATATCCTGGTGGCAGTCGATTATGTTTCCAAATGGGTGGAGGCACTTCCTTGCACGGCAGCCGACTCGAAGAATTCAAGAAAGATGTTCGAAGAAGTCATCTTTCCCTGTTTTGGAGTACCCCGAGTCGTGATTAGTGATGGAGGATCACACTTCATCGACAAGACATTCCGGAATTGCCTAAGCGAATTAGGAGTGAACCATCGAGTGGCTACACCTTATCACCCCCAGGCCAGCGGGCAAGCAGAAACATCAAACAAACAAATCAAGAACATTCTGCAAAAGACGGTCAATGCAATGGGAACAGGGTGGAAGCGAAAGCTACCGGAAGCACTTTGGGCATATAGAACAGCATTCAAGACACCAATAGGGATGACTCCCTACCAACTGGTATACGGCAAGACATGCCACTTACCAGTTGAGCTCGAATTCAAATCCCATTGGATGATCAAGAGGTGGAATATGGATCTCCAGACAGCCGGACTCAAAAGAAGAATGCAATTGGCTGAACTGGATGAATGGAGGGAGAAGGCCTACCACAACGCCAAGCTTTACAAAGAAAGAACAAAGAGATGGCACGACAAGCGCATCAAGATCAAACATTTCAAAGCGGGAGATCAGGTATTGCTCTTCAACTCCCGTATTCGTTTGTTTGATCATGGTAAGCTTAGAAGTAAGTGGGAAGGTCCTTTTAAAGTATTAGCCGCCGCCGATCATGGCGCGATAACCCTCCAGGATAATGACGGAAATACTTTCAAGGCTAATGGCCAAAGATTGAAAATATTTCTTGAATCCGAAATGCCGGGGCTCAAAGAGATGGACGTCTACGAGCTAACCGAGATACCTAGTCCAGGTCCGGGCGGGGCCTAAAAATGACTCTTATCTAGGATAGATTTCCCTTTCCTAAGAAACTTCTGGAAGAAGAGCGAGAGAAGCACACCTGAAAAATTTCAGAGGCTCCCGAGACAGGGCCAGGCCGGCCGGCCTACTCCAGGCCGATCGGCCCAGCCTGGGCTCGTCCCGGGACGCTCTTCATTTGAAAGAGTCTCCCCGTTATCCCTTCTGAGAATCTGTGGGATTTTGAAAGAGGAGTGTCATTTTAAATCGAAAGGCTCCCCTCTCTCCTTCCCCATCAGAACTCTCGAGCCTTCCTTCTCCAGAAACTCTCCCCCCTTTGAGAATTCGTGCCATGGCCTCCAGTCCAGCCACCAAGACTCCAACTCGGTCTCCCGAAGCAGCCATTCTCCATCCCAATCCTTGAAAGGGATGCCCAGCACCTCCAATGCTAGCAGCGTCCGGATTATCGAGAGGGCGGCGTTCATCGAGGCCGTGGTGGCGAAGCCGGAGGGCCGGTGGGCCTCTGCCCAGGCTGATCGGCCTATGGCAGGCTAGCCGGCCTCCCCTCGTCGTCGTTCTGGCTCGCATTCAGGCAGAGCCCCCCTCCTGAATCCCAAGGAGGAGGGCCAAGGGAGTTCACTGCCGAAGACGCCCGAAGGCCAACTACGGGACTTTTGTCCCCAAAGAAGGCCATCGGGAAGCGCCTCGTCGCCTCCCCGTCCAAGAAGCAGATCGTGCCGCTCTTCCTCTCCACCTCACCGGAGCTCTCGCTGCAATACACGCAGCGAAGTCCTAGCCCTCCATGCCGGAGCGGCCCGGGCATCGGGAATGGGCTCTTTTTAGCCCCTAAGAAACCCGATGATGGGAGGAAGCGTTTCATGGTGCCTCCACCCATCCAAGGGCCTCCCGGGCAGATGGAGTGGTCCGGTGAGGAGGAGGAGGAGGACGTGGAGGAGCTGATGAGGAAGCTCGCCGCGCTGCAGCTCCAGGTTAACAATATGGACGAGCGCGTTGCGGAGGCGGTGATCGGGCAAATGGAAGCCGAAGACAAGATTGAGGTTCTCCGTAAGGCAATGACCTCTACGGTCAAGCACCTTGCGAAGGCCACCGGCAATGCTCATCTCTATCGCCCAAAGGAGGAGTAGTTTAGGCTAGGATTAGTTTAGTTTTTGGGTACTTGATTTAATTTCCCTTTGATTTATTTCTTTCAAATTTCTTTTGTATTCAGCACCCCCATATTTGTTTCCCCTGATTGGAATAAAATAAATTTAGTTATTTGAAAGAAGTGACTCATATAAAAAAAAATGAATGGTTGGTGCACACTTGTGTGCCAACCAACCCCTCGGACTAAACTTTCAGTGAAGCATGCAGAAACTCAGACGTACAGAAGGTTTACTGGTCACTGGCCAAGGCGGGGCACGACCTGGCACAATGCCAGGCCGGCCGGCCTAGGACAGGCCAGCCGGCCCCATGCTGCTGCCTCTCGAGGAGATCCCGTGCCCGCTGCGTAATCCCGCAAATCACAAACACGAGGAACCTGAACCGGGATGCCTGGCAACAAGGCCAGGCCGGCCGGCCTATACTGGGCCGATCGGCCTGGGCCTGTGGCCAACTTCGCTGGCTCGACTCCAGGATACGGTTTGAAACCCCTACATTTGATCCTTGCATGATTTTGATTCAAGAAAAATTCCTGGCTAAATAAATTTAAAACTTGATCAAAATTCATGAAAGTGAACCCCTACGCATGACACCTTGGATATACTTGTGATATTTCTTGAGAAATTATTTCATTACCTTGGAACTTTTATAGGAATATCTGATTCTTGTTAATTGATCCTTACGATATGATAATTTGAGAAGTTTAACCGTCCGATTCAAGGTTTTGGAGATTGTTTTTGAAAATAAAACTTAAGGCAACCCTTGTTATCATCAACTTGAAATGTCCTGTCCAAAGCCATATATCAAATTCAAGTTGAAGTGTCCACATAGCCATCTTCTAGATTTTGAGCTTGCTCGAATTGTTTGCCTTCATGTTCATGCTATCTTGTTCATCATGGCCATCCACGCACACGTGCATCAATAAGGTCCAAATTGTCAAAGCTCTTCATCACCCTGAAAAAAAATGAAGAAGGGAATGATACCCTCCTTATCTTTAAAAGAAAAAAAAGAGAAGAAAGAAAAAGGGGAGAGATGAAAGATGCTTGAACAAGGACTCCAACATCAAGTAAACAAGCACTTGGCCAAGATTTATGAGTGGTATGAATGATTAGACAAGCTTTTCGATCTTGCAAAATAAATGAAGAAGAGTGAGCAACTCCGATCCCAAAAAAAAACTCCACCTCAAAATGTAGGAATAGGAGAGGCTTGATTCTAAGCCAAAGCGAGGATCCAAACACTTTGAGAGATCGAGAGATGTTGAGAAATAACAAGGGTATGCCTTGCTTTCTTTATAAAATTATCAAAAACTCCAAATACCATGAGGAAGAAGTGTTCGACTGATCAATGAGTTGTTCTAAGACTCAATTTATGAAGATGAGGGTGTTAGCCACCGGAATCCAAGGTATGAAAGAAAACTCAGAAATATGACTTGTGTATACCTTGAGTTCATGACCCTGATGTTGCTAAAGTCCTGATAATTTAATTCATTCTTTGCTAAGGGACTAGCAAAGTTCAGGTAGGGGGGGCGTGTTGGTGGTCGTTACGATACAATTTCGCCACCAACATTCCGTCACATTTCAGGCTCATCTTGCTCATAACAAAGTGAAATTGGTTATTTCTATTGAGTTCCGCAAGTTTTGTATAATTTGTGAGTGCAGAAGCAAGCAAGCAAAAGATGAAGAACTTTGGACACAAAGCCAGGCCGGCCGGCCTAGCATAGGCCGACCGGCCCCCTTCTGTGGCCCTTTGCATCGTCATTGATCCAGGAGATCCCAAATACAACACCAAAGATCTTGAGACGTGAGATCAATGTCGGTTTGATCCAAGGACCCGAAAGGCCTAAGCTACACTTGCATGGATTGAAGGGCCCACCAACCTTTGATTCTCAGACAGCTTTGATCCAAAGCAACCGTTACCGACCTCAGGGAGCAATCCAGAGCGTCCCTGAAGAAGGCGGTGCCACGGGGCAGCCAGGCCAGGCCGATCGGCCTAGCCTAGGCCGGCCGGCCTCCCCCAGAGGCCGCCACGTGTCCCCCTTCGCGTGGCAGTTAAGCAGAGGGTTAGCTTAAGCTTGACGCCTGCAACCGCCCTTGAAGACTATAAAAGGGACCCCCCTTCACCTTGATAAAGGATCCATCAATCCATCCAAAGGAGAGAAGAGAAGTCTAGTGAGGAGTTTTCATCTTTAGAGTTAGATTAGGGAGAGAGTGGGTGAGTCACTTGGGTGACAGCCAAGCTTTGTAGATAGAGTCCGGGATTTCCTCTCGATCTCATCTCAACATTTCCACCCCAGAGGAATATACTTCAGGAGTTATCTTCAGTAATTCCTTGGTCCCTTGCCTTTAGTACCTCGCTAGATTACGAATTACTTTCAGCAATCTATTTTATTTATATTTGATCTGCACATACCTGAGTCTGCGCGAGTGACAGCTACTCTTGTTTGGGGTTTCCTCTATAGCCCTTCGTGTTAGGTGGAGGTCAGTGGCTGATAGCTTAGGTGTGGTGCCTGTGCTGGTAGCCATCTCAGGTTGTGTTGCACCCCACGGAATTGCAGTGGTAGGCGGCAGGTGGTGACAGTCCTGTCCGTCCTTTGTACTCCACCACGTTCGGGTGTACTCATAACAGTAGTGCTGAGCCCGGAAGAACCCCTCTCTCACCGCGTTCTGAGTTCTTCCCATTCTAGCCGTCGAAGCAGATCAGATTAGATATAGATAGTTTGGCTGGGGTAACGAGTAGCTAACTAAAGTCAAGCTCTCTACCCGCTTACCTTGTGCTCCCTGGTGGATCCGGTTAGAAAAGTTCTAGGCTAGTCGCGTCTACCGTTCCTTGGATTCGATATCCAGGTTCTTACTCCCCTGGTGAAAGGCTACATCGTACTCCATACGCTTGCGGATTTAGTTAGGCTAAGGAGTGCCAACAGCGCGGCCACACAAAGCCCGACGGCTAGGTGAGGAAGGCGATGACTGGGTAATTCTCGGTCAGGTTTGGCCTCGCGCATCGGGGCCGGGACGGTGTCGATCTGTCCTTGCGACAGATGGATCAGCTTCCCCTGCGCATGGATCTGCAGCGACCGGGTGCCGATGACTTTCTCTTGCAGCCTTCCCCAAAGCCTCTCTCTTCTTCCGTTCCATTTTGAATCTAGAGCAAGATCTGGTGATGGTGGCGGCGGCACGCCGACAGCAGCACTAGTGCCATCCAATGATGTGCTTGCTGGCTGCGGCCACAATGCCACCACCCTCTCTGTCCCCTCTGTTGCCTGCCTCCCTCTCCCTCCCATCCGCCACCTCACTGTCGTTGACACCCTCTCTCTCCCCCTCCTTCCCCACGCCGCCGCCGCCCTCTCCCTCCACTCCGCCACGTTGGCACCGCCACACTCCCCATCGACTCCGCCCAGACCCGGCGGTGCTGCTGGAAATAGTGTTGGCAGTGCTTGCCAGTGGTTCCCTCCCTCCATCTCCACACTGTCTCCTCCACCCCATAAGTGGCCTTGACATTTTTGTTCTGTTGATTGTTGGGAAGCACTACGGAAGCGTTGTTGAGCTGCTGGTCTACTCGTCGGCACGCGGCGCCCGTGGATGCCATTTTCCTCCTTGGACGTGTTGGTTTGGCGCATCCCCTCCTCCCACCGAGACTCAGTCACCCATTGGGCTTCTCATCCATTGCACTGCCTCTTCTCCAATCCTCATCTTCCATACCTTTGCTTCGCTATACTCTGATTGATCAAGCCAGGATATGACAAACTCATCTAGTAAGCTCGTTAGCTTGTCTTCAACGTCTCTGCTTGGTTGTTGGTGCATGCTTTTGTGGTTTCTTCTCCCGTATGAAGCCGGGTTATTGAGGACAGAAGGCTCATTCTCTTCAAGTTGTTCACCCCCCCCTCAACTCTCACCTCTTCTCGGACGGCGTCAAAGGCCATCAAGAAGAGTGGCCACCGGACGGCCATGACAGGTACTTACCGATACCTTGGCTAGACGAAGACTAGAGTTGTAGCTCACAAATGGTCAATACGGCTTCAACAAGTAAGTCGCTTGGAAATCGAGTAATCTAGTGATCCGCAGGTTCTCACTGGGTGTAACATAACTTTACCTTCCTTTTCTATTTGTACTTTTCTCTCTTCGGCCTTGCCGATCTCATGTTGTTCTCCTCGGACTTTCGAGATGATCTGTAAGTTCTTGTAACTGCCCTACTCAGGGTGTTTGGATCAATGAAAGCAAGTAGGTGGGGATCTTTGCCCCAAAGATGTTCGAAAAAGTTATTTTACTGCCAATACCCCACTGGTAACTAGTTTTACTGAGGAGACTCTCCCAATTCGCATATGCTTATTTTTTTTATGTGATTCAATGTGTTTTCATACATCAGGAGCCATACAATGTAGTCTTTAGCCAGATTAGATTCATGTGTGACTACATTCTCAATATTATATTCTTCATAGGGTTGATATATAGTTGCACTCAATATCGGTATTTCTGTAAATAAAATTTCAAGAAAACTGGTGAATAATTACGAGGCAAGATAGTATAGCATGTGGTTGCTTTACATTGACAAAAATGGGTTCCTAACGGATAGAATTGAGTAGGTGGTGGACATTTGCATAAAAATTTCCTAAGGTACTCAATGTCAAATTCCAAGTCACATATTGGGGTTTATACAATTTTATCTCAGCAAAAGCCCATTTAAAATGGACGTCTATTGCAGGGAGAACTGTGTAGGCGGCGCACAAAACGTCGTGTGTGCTGGGAGCGACTATCGGGCGCATATGTGCTAGGAAACCAATCGCCGCACACCCCCTAACCCTCCTCTCCACAAACACGCCGCACTCTCGCAAAACCCGCGCTAGCAACTGACGCCATCATTAGTGGAATGGTGGCTGCATGCGGTGCTTCCCCCCACTCCTTACCTTTTTCTCATGTGCGGGCCCCTAGAGAAGAAACTTTGAAAACAATTCACATCTGAAGTGTCCAAATAAAATTCCGATTGCAAAACAATATTTCTTTCGACAAAATCTTGAAAACTAGACCACACTTGCCTATGTTTAGATTTAAAAAATATGAAACATTTTATTGCAAAAGAAGGAACAATTCATCCGATTTTAACAACCAGAACATATCATGTTACCGTGTGGAACAAAAAATCATATTGGAGGAACATAAATGTTAATATGTGGAACAAGTCATCTAGTGACTAGAATATTATCATATAAGAGTAATTTAAAGTGGAACAAATCATTCAAACTTGTGGAGAAAATATCATATGAAAAGAACAAAGTATCATATGAAAGAACAAGATATCGTATGAAAGGAACATAACTCTTAACTCGTGAAACAAACTATATATACAAAAGGAACAAAATATTATACACTTGAAAAAAATACAAGAATACCAATATATTCTATTTGAAACAAATTACATGGCTCATGGACATATATATACATATGCAACAAACTTATCATATTTTAATTATTTTGAAAATAAGAACAGAAAAAGAATCAGTCATATTATGGAAGAGAATAAATTTAAAATAAACAAGAAAAATAGAAACATGAAAGAAAAATAAACAGGGAAAAAAACAAAAGAAAAATGAAATGAGAGAAGTTAGCATGAAGAAAAAAGTATACATGTAGAGCTTTGAAAATAGAAAAAAGACAAAAGGAGATTAAAAAGAAAAATAAATAACAAATGAGAAAGAAAGAAAAATATCATGCATGCATGCATGGCTACCCGCGGGCTGCTCTTCCGAGGCCCACGTCATGGGCTGTCCATCACAGCACTGCCCACGCGCCTTGCATGATGCTTGCCTGCCAGCCGTCTTCTTCATCGGGGCCCACCAGTTGACGCGTATGCATGCGTGCGTGCATGTGCTCCTCGGTGGGTGTACATCGGAGGCTGTTACGCTGCATGTGCGGCGTATAGTCTGTTCCGGTGTCCGCTGGTGGCATCCATTAAGCCAACATAAACAGCGGAGGATTCAGCCGTCCTGGAAGACATTTTAGTCTTGGTGTGGGTCAGTTGGTGGTAATGAACCTAACTTTTTTTTAGCCCTACCAAATTTAAGGATTGAGCCCTAAATTGATTGGTTCAAAATTCTATATAAATTTGACCTACAAATGATTATATCCGAGTTAGATCATAAAGAGGCATAAGGGTCCTGGCCCATTACCACTGTGATAAGGCACAAACACGCAAAGGAGTCGTACAGTCCATTGTTCTCTCTTGCTATATATTTCTATCGTATGTAGGGCTTGTAAGGATGGGTTACGTATATTCTAGTATTTTTAATAGCCGAATATAGGATCTATATGGACGTCAAAATACACGTCTATATAGAGCTACATTATATTCATGAAGGAAATAAAACGTATATATATCTGCTCACTTGTACCAAAACAAACATGCGCAGCTGTATCGGAAGAAACAATATAATGCTTATGCAACCTTTTAATTTATTCATGCTCGTTGAGTTGTGTATAAACTTCACTACTGCAGTGACCCTTTTTTGCACTGGCGTCAATACCCCTTCCCTTAATAAGGCGATGCGAAAGAGGCTACTATTCGAGCCGATTGTATAACCACTTCAAATGATAGCCTATTCTAACCGACGTTCTCCGCACCGCTTAGAATAGTTAGATGTTCGAAATGGCTTTACCTCCACTGGTTCATTTGGTATCCCTGAAGGAATCGGTTTAGAATGCACCACAACATTTGAGTTTGTTAGCGACATTAGAACTGCTGTCACGACAGCTAAAAAATTTTTGTTAGGCTCCATCAGATCCTTGATTAATACAACATTTTTATGAACGAATTGCATGAACATCTGCACATTCAATGTAATGTACACGTGTATGTGCTAGATGTTCATAAAAATAACTTCATATTCAAATCATCATTTTTGGCAGAGACAGTTCATCATATAACATACGGAAAATAACATGAAAAGTCCATCATATAAGTACTGAATAGCTTAAACATCACATAGGTTAAGCAAGACAAAGTTTAAGCATCACATGACAACTGAAATAAACTTCACTAAACATATGACAATGGTAAAATGATACAACCTAGTAGACAAAATGGCAATTCGTTCATAGCGATCTGACACTTACATCATCAGATCTGCCTAGTGCACTAGGGTGCCGGTCAAGCTGGAGCCGGCACTAATGTGGTACGTTAGTGTCGGCTCCAGGGAACAGTGGCCCAAGAGCCATGTTAGTGCTGGCTGGGCACAACAACCGGCACTAACGTGCCACCCAGACCCACCACACCAAAGGAATGTGCGAATCCCTGCAACGGGCAGAAGGTTAGGGGGCTAACGTGACGCGTGATATTTAGTGCTGGTAGAGGGCTTTAGATGACACTAAATATCAACGTACAATTAGTGCCGGCTAAAGCTCCCAACCGACAACAAACAACTCCACATACATCAGCTTCTTGTTCCCGAGCCCGATCCCAATCATTTGAGCTCGAGCTTCTCCTCTCTCCCATGGTGTTTTAGAGGGGAGCTGCTGCCCATTTTTTCTCAAATTTGTGGTGATTTCACTCATTCAAGTGGAGCAAAGGTTAGCAGCTTCATCCTCTCTTGTTTCACAGTGTTTATTTTTCATTTCATGCTTTGTAGACAGAGAAGGTGATTTAAAGCACGAAGGGAAATGAGAATGATTTCTTGATTTGTACATTAATTTGAGACATATGTAAAATTGATTAGTTAATTTTAGAGAAGGTTATTAGATAGTTTGTGTATGATACATTTAGATTTTTTTAATTATTTCATAGTGACTTGTGTATACATATTAGTATGTCTATTATTTTTTACATATACGCCCGAGAATTATTTCATAGTGACATATTAGGGGAAATGGGCATTTTTTTCATTTATACATAAAATTTACAGAAATAAATTTATTAGATAGTTTTGTATGTTCTAATATTTTGTAATATGGTTTTGGACTATTTCAAAAAAAGTCACATTGATCAATATGGCTTATGCTGCTGGAAGGAATGGTGCTGGTGGCGGTGACCGTCGTTCTCCTCAAGACAAGAGAAAGAAAATCGGAGCATGAGAGAAGCAATAGTTCGTTTTTTTGAAAAAAAACAAATGAACAATACGTTAAAGGGGTTGAAAGGGGCGAGGACCTAGGTTTTGATCTTGAGAGTGTATTCTGGCTTTACGCTCCATCTGCTACAGAATCGAAATCTCTAGCTCCGCCATCTTTTTCAACGCCAGCAAAAAATCATGCTTTTCCCGTCCAAAAATGGTTGAAGATCGTTCTCTTGTTGCTTGTTAGATATTGAGAAATTTATGTTCATTTGAATAAATTGTGTGTGGTATGACAATTATTAAGGTTTTTTGTACTGTAGTGTAAGTCATCTTCATGGATAAATTGTGTTGGATGTTGTGACGTTAAAATTTTTATGATATTGTAATAACAATTATGTTCATTTGAGTTATGTAGAATTGTTTTGTGTTTTTTATACGTCAATTAATTGCAGATGGATCGGCAATGGATGTATGGCAGACGAGCCACATCAGCGTGGGTTAATGACCTAAAATGTTTTCTTGATGCAACAGAGGCCAACAGATCACCAATGGGTTTAATGTTCTGTCCATACAAAGTTTGCCAAAATACGATAGAATACAAGAAAAGAGATACTCTATGGTCCCATATTTATGAGCACGGTTTCATGAAAAGCTATAACATTTGGACTAAATATGATGAACTTGGAGTTATGATGGAAGATAGTGAAGAAGATGGTGATGGTGGTGATGGCTGTAATGATAACACCATTCCAGACTGGGTGTGGGTTCAACAAGCTGGTGGCTTTCATGATGAACCAATGGGAGAGGTTGAAGCAAATGTTACACAAGATGAGTCACCTAATGAGCTAGGTCAGGCACTGCTTGATGCACTGAAAGACAATGAAACTGCGAAGGAGTCATTAAAGTTTGAGAAGATGCTAGAGGATCTCAAAAAGGAGTTGTACCCTGGTTGCAAACCGGAGGACAAGAAATTGGGTACCGCGTTGGAGATGCTGAAATGGAAGGCAACTAACAGTATCACCAATAAGGGATTCAATGAGCTACTAAACATTGTAAAGAACATGCTTCATGAGGGTAACGAGCTGTCGTCGACAACATACGAAGCTAAAAAGATCGTTTGCCCTCTTGGATTGTAGGTACTGGAATATTCATGCATGTCCTAATGATTGTATATTGTATCGTGGAAAGAAATACGAGAAGTTGGAATCTTGTCCAGTTTGTCGCGCATATTGCGGTACAAGATGAGGTGAGACGATCTAGGTGATGTTGATGGGCAGCCAGCCAGGAAGAAAGTTCCTGCAAAGTTGTTTTGGTACTTCCATATAATGTAACGTTTGAAGCATTTTTTTAAAAACAAGGACAAGCTAAGCTGATGTGGTGGCACCAAGTGGATCGTAAGGAAGATCACATGATTAGACACCTCGCAGATGGGTCCAAGCGCACTGACTAAGCTCTATGGCGCTCCCTCCCCCTCCTCCCCCACATCGCCCCGCCCACCTCCTCGCCGGTGACAATGCCTTCTGATCACCAGCACCATGAGCGGCCTCTCGGATCAAGACTTCAGTCCAGGTCTGGCCTTCCAACAAACTGTGAAAGATCACTTCTCCTCTCCGGTCAGTTTCTCGGCCACTCCCCTCTCGAATGAGTTTTGGCTTGTTTGTTCCTTTGGAAGATCCGCTCTTTGTTTGAATGAAGACTCTGTAGGGCTTATCTTGCAATCGGTTCTTGGTGGTTTGGCTAAGGATTTCAATGTCTGTCATCTCTGTGGTTGGATGTTCCGTTTTTCGGTGAATTCCAAATCAGTGGGTTTTCTGGTTTACCGTTTGAATCAGTCTATTTGCAAGATCTTCTCAGTTTTCTTTGCCCTTTGGGGGAATGGGGGTCCCAACTGGGTCAGAAATATGATCTTTGGTGTAAAGAGCAAGCAGCAGAATGGATTCACGTCCCTGCTAAAGATCAACGCCCTGCAAAGTCTTTCACTGGTCCCTTTTATGCTGATGCAGTTCAGAAGCCTTCACGCAAATCTGTTTTTTCTCGTCTCCACTTCACGAACAAGTGTGATGTTAACCTGAGACCAGCCCCAGCTAAATTTGTTTTCAAGAGGCTCTCTTTTCCCTCGAATTATTTTGAAAATAATTTCAGATCTGGAAAGAGTTCGGCTGCCTCAAATCAGTCCCGTGTTCATCGCTGGGTGCCAAAAGGAATGCGGGATGATCAGCGCGAAGAATCCTTTTTGAAAAATCGGGCCACGGCAGCTCCAGCTCGGCTGCCTTGCTCACGCTGCCTGGGATTAGGTCATGATAAATGGGCCTGCTCCAGTGATATCCATTGCAGGGCCTATTTTGGTTATGGTCATCTGGCCCGACGCTGCTGGGCTTCTTTCCTTGGCAAGACATCCCTTCGTTGGAAACCGACCACGAGATCTACGGCCCCTTCCTCGGCAGCTCATAGCAATAAATCTGCTTCTCCTTCAAGTCGCGACACTCTACATTCATCTAGTCCAGCACCCACCAATGAAGCCTCGGCCTCTCCTCGGGTCTCGTCCTCCTCGCCAATGGCGAACTTCCAGTCGACCCTCACCCGTTTGTTCCCCCAGGGTTCACCCTAGTGCCTGGGGCGTTCAATCAGGAAGCAACCCGCACCAGATGCTTCCTTGCCTCGTCCCTGGTGAAGGAGAATGAAGACCTCGCAATCGCCATCACCGTTCCCCCCATCGCCAAGGAGGATTTTGGCCCTTTTGCTTGTGAGCTCCAGCGGTATCTACTTGATCTTGGAGTCCGCACCCAGAGATTCAGCTATGCCCCATCGGTGTGGCCTTTGTTCGCTTTCATTCCCCTATGCAGAGAGAGGATTTTCTCATTGGTCTGCCTAGAGCCTTCAGTGGTTATCAGCTTAGATTCATTCGCCATGATGAGGGCATGAATTTTTGGGATTTGGATCTTGATAGGATGGTTTGGTTGATGTTGCTATGTTTTCCTTCTGATGCACGCCGTCATATTAATCTGGTAGCAAAGAGCATAGAGGGATTTAGTCAGCTGTTACATGCTCATAACTCAAGCAGTGAGTCTCGTCTGGTGATCAAAGCTTTAGTAAACAAGGCCAGTGATGTGCCTGATAGTATCATGGTTTTCGTTGGTTCCTCTCTGCGTGCACGTAGCTGGACTGTGCCTGTCTTTCTGCTCAATGCCACGTATGTGGTGCTTGGTGGTGATGAGGAGCCAATTCCTGTTGATGGGCCAATCCATCATTTACCTGATCAGGCCCCTGGTTGGATTGGCCCTCATGGTGTCCTAGGTTTTGCAAATTGGGTTAATGAAGATGCTTCGGTCAATAAAAATGATGAGAATCAGGGCATGGATGAGGATGCTGAGATGCCGAGGAATGCAAACTTTGTCACCGAAGAGGTTGTAGTTGATGGGCAAGGAAATTAGGGAGTTCCAGCAGAGGAAGTCAAGAACACTGATGCCGATGGTACTGGTGATTTGGTCTCACCATTACCAAGCTTCAAGGCCACAGGGCATGCAAGGGAAACTAGCACAACAGAGGATCTTTCTATCTGCCCCATCCCTATGTAAATCATTCCTCCCCTGACTGAGCAGGTGATTAGTCAGGATGCCCATTCCCCTTTTTTCATTTGCATCCCTAGCATTCCTCGACATGTTCCTTCCAATCTTTGCAGTTATCTATCATCACTTGATCTAGATTTGGACACTGTTGTTCCTTCATTCGTTCCATCTCATAATGATCGTATGTTCTTGGCATCCATTTGTGTTGATCAGGATGTTATCCCTCTGGTTTTTGGCCCTGTGCGCCCCTGATGCCGTACTCTGATGATGAGTCTGATAGCGATGTGGAGGAGATCAGGGGTCCTCTGCGCAAGGCTACACCAGGAAAGCGTAGGGCCCGAAAGATGAAAGAGCCTTTGGAGGATGAATTCCGTAGGCGTAGCAAAAGGTTGAATCTAGAGATTGATGGCTTCTGCAACAAGACTAGCCAAGCTGCAGCTTCCAGCTTCCCCAACGTCTACTCAGGCTCTACTACAGACACCACGTCCATGCCAGCTCAAATTGTTGAAGGAATTGCTGTAGGCTTAATCAAGATGTCTCCTGGAGTGGCATCTGCTGCAGCTCTTGAAGAACTTGATGATTAGATCGATGTTGCTTTATCTAGTCTTTTGTGTTAGCGTTATGTGCTTTTGGGCAACAAACTTACCACATTGTCAGTTATCAGTCTTTACTCATTCATGTGTGGTTCAGGACATCCTTAAGTTTATCACATTTGTGGTGAGGTTTGAACGTGTCTATATCATCTCTTGGTTCTGTCCTGTTTCTGTGATGATCATGGTTGTGGCTGCATGGACTAGGCTCCAGGCAGATTCTAGCTTTCTTTCTACCAGTTTTCCCATGAATACATAATTTAGAGCCATCAATGTGTTAGTTTGGAATGTGAGAGGGATTAATTCCCAAGCGAAATGGGTCGCTTTGAGGGACAAAATTACTGAAAGCTCAGCCTCCATTGTTTGCATTCAGGAAACTAAAAGGGAAAATTTTGATGCTGCCTATCTGAAAAAATTCTGTCCCAGGCATCTCAACCAGTTTGCTTTTGCACCTTCTGTTGGTGCCTCTGGTGGGCTCATTGTCATTTGGAACTCCAATCTTTACTCTGGAACCCCTGTGATCATCAATGATTTTACTGTCACTATGAAATTCACCTCTTGTCTTTCAGACTTCAGTTTTCGTTTATCCAATACATATGGGCCATCACATTCAATGCAGAAGGCTGCTTTCACTTATTGGCTTTTTAATCTTGGCACATCTGATTTTGAGAACTGGTTACTAGCAGGCGACTTCAACATGATCAGAGCTCCTGAATACACAAACAAACCAGGTGGTTGCATCAGTGACATGATGGTTTTCAATAAATTATTAGTTGCATGATCTGGTGGATATACCTTTTCAGGGTAGAAATTTTACTTGGAGCAATATGCAGGACGATCCCCTTCTAGAAAATCTTGATTGGGTTTTCCCCTCTTCATCTTGGACCCTCAGCTTCCCTGATACATCTACCAAGGTTCTCAGTCGGCCTATTTCTGATCACTGCCCCTTTGTTATTAATATTGGGACTTCTATTCCAAAAGCTAACCTCTTCAGGTTTGAGAACTACTGGGCAGAATATGGAGATTTCAAAGAAGTGGTTGACTTACATTGGAACACATCCCCCTTTTATGCCAACGCAGCATAAACCTTGAATGCAAAGTTTAAGCAAGTCAGAACTGGATTGAAAAAATGGAGCAAGGAGCTATCTAAATTGACCAAGCTCATCCACAATTGCAATTTTATCTTAGCCATGCTAGATGGGCTGGAAGACCAGAGGACTCTTGATCATATTGAGCAAGCCTTAGGGTGAGTATCAAGGCACATTTGGCTAAACTGTTGGAGGCTAAAAGAATATATTGGAAGCAAAGGAACACATGCTCGATGGGTAAAATTTGGGGATGAGAACTCAGGGCTTTTTCAGGCCATGGCCACTTATTCTTATAGAAGAAAGTACATTAGCAGCATCAAACTCGATGATGGTTCAATCATCAATGATCATTTTCAGATGGCTGGAGCTCTGTGGAATGCTTATAAAGAAAGATTAGGGGTGTCTGAGTTCAATGGAATCTCTTATAACTTGGACACTTTGTTACAACATTTTCATCTTCCTGATCTGAGATATTCCTTTCTCCAATGTGGAAATTCTTGAGGTCTTGAAAGACATGCCCTCAGACCAGGCACCAGGGTCAGATGGTTTCAATGGGGTGTTTATAAAGAAGTGCTGGGACATTGTAAAAGGGGATTTTATCAGGCTTTATCAGGATTTTGCTGATGGCAACCTAGATATATCTAGCATTAATGGATCTCTGATCACATTAATCCCAAAAAAAGACAACCCAGAGACAGTGAATGACTACAGACCTATCTCACTCCTGAATTATTCCTTGAAATTCCTTACAAAGCTTTTGGCCAACAGACTTCAGAAGGTTATTCTTCAGATCATTCATTCTAACCAATATGGCTTTTTAAAGGGGAGAACAATCCAAGATTGTCTTGCTTGGGCTTTCCAGTTGCTGCACATATGTCAAAAATCAAAAAGAGAGTTAGTCATATTAAAGCTTGATTTTGAAAAAGCTTTTGACAAGATTGAGCACGAGGTGATTCTGCAAGTGATGAAGCATAAAGGTTTTTCTGATAAATGGGTCTCTTGGATCAAGAGTATCCTATCCTCTGGCTGTTCTGCAGTTCTCCTAAACGGTATACCTAGGAATTCTTTTCTCTGTAAGAGAGGTGTCAGCTTTGCTATTTGTTCTTGCAGCTGGTTTACTGCAATCAGTCATGAACAAGGCAAGTAATGATCATGTACTGAATTTGGAGGAGACTATCCAATAGTACAGTATGCAGATGACACTCTCCTCATTCTTCCAGCTGATGATGTTCAACTGCTACGTTTAAAAGATATCCTTGCAGAATTTGCATCTTCAACAGGCCTAAAGGTGAATTACAATAAATCCTTCCTGGTACCTATTAATGTGGATGACAACAAATTGGCACATCTTGCTGCTACCCTGGGTTTGCACTTTCTTACCATGGAGTTTTTTATGAGCTTAAAAATTGAAGTTCTTCCCAACGAGACGAACATTTGCTTTCGGTTTTTCAACAAGGATTTTACCTTGACCCCGAAACAGCTCAGTGAGGCTCTTGGTTTTAAAGAGATGCATCATTGATGCTAACCTTTTGGTGACTAACCACCGGTACAACCGTGTCGCATGGTGGGATAGTACCACAAGTGAGCCGTCCTCTGGGAAAAACAGCATCACAGCCATCCATAACCCCACTCTTCGCTTCTTGGCGAAATGGATCGCTATGGTGGTTCACCCACGAGCTGATTTGCGTCTTTGCCTTTTGCCTAATTTGGAGTGCCTTTATGCCATGGTCAAGAAAATTCGTTTCTCGCCTGTCATGAGCATGCTTGATGATTGGCAGAGGTTAGTCACTGGCCGAGCCATGATTGACATAACCTCGCTAGTCACCCGCATTGCCACCCATGTTGGTGCTTTGCAGGGCTCTCAAGTCACTTTCCTTCCCGCTACACAAGAATATCAAAGTTGCATTGGTATAGACCATTTTATCCAGGGTCACTTGTTGCGCGAGGGCCCTGGCTATACTCTTTTTATGTGTTATCCTAGTTTCATCGATAAAGTCGAGCTTCCATGCCCTGCTTTGTCGCTGAGATCAGCGAAAAGTCTAACCATGCAGCTCAGAAGGAAGGAGCCCGCTCGCCACAGTGTTGCAGGCCCTGTGACACATGGCAGGCGAACCAGGCACGACAGTGAAGCCGGAACTTCTACCACACCTCAGCCCGAGTACCACCAATAGCAGCAGCCCGAGTACCACTACCAGCAGCAGACCGAGTACGACTACCAGCAGCAGCCCGAGAACCCCACTGCACATATGAGTTTCGAGGAGGCGTTCGACTACCATCAAGGGACGGCAGGATACGGCCCGCAGGTCGGACCATCTGCCTCCGTCAGGTATGACTACAAAAACCTGGTCTCCTAGGGGATCGCTGATCTTAGTACCAGGTTGGAGACGGTGACTCTGCAGCAGCAGCAGCTCAGAGATGAAGTCGCACACAACACTGACCTCACCCAGCAGATCTGGGGGATGACCACATCCCTCCAGACCGACATGCACGGCTTCTTCGACTACATGCACTACGACCCCAATAAGTACTACCAGTGAGCTTCAGCGAAGCTTGGGGGAGTCCCAGGTATGTTCGAAAGTGTCTTACTTGCCTTGCCTTGCCTTGCCGTGATGACATAATAGTTATGAATAGAAAAAAACAAAAACAATGTTGAATAAAAAGCTCCTTATGTATGGAATATGGTTGATAACCTTGGAATGATGAATAGTTGCTCTGTTTATGCCCCATGCTTAATCCCTTACTTTCCAAGTATTTGAGTTCATTGGCATTTAAGGATCCATCATGTTTATCTGCGGAAGGAGAGCATAAGTTCATTGCCTAAGTTGTTGTGAGTTTAGATATGGTTAAATTCAGAGTATAAATGTATGCTTAGTAAGGAACCTCTCGGAACTTTTTATAAAATGTTACATGGTAAATCTTCCCCGACGGTTTAAATGTCCTGTCCAGAGCCAAAGCATTTATATCTTACGAGCTACCATAAGCTATCTTGAGTTATTTTGAGCCTTGTCAAATGGTGAAGTCCGCTAGCAGAAGACACTTGTCATTTACCGGTCTTTCCCATCACATAGCCTCAATTGTCTGACTAATCAATCTCCCACTCCGGGGTTGATGTCCACCGTCATTGACATACACTCGCAACAACCATCAAGCTCATCCCAAAGGTCATCAGCTGCTCCATACAAAGTTGAATACCCTCTCTGTTACCACGGAGAAAAAGAGATGCGTTAAAAAAAAGAGAAAACATGGAGACAAATGCTCCATCCAAGAAAAAAAATACAAAGAAGCATCTCAAATCAAGAGAGAAAGAGAGCAAGCAGTTCAATGACCCTTTGAGCACAAACACCTTCACCCTTTCCACTTGAAAACCCATGAATTCCTAAGACCGGAATTTGAAGAGTGTCATCGCTCGCGAACCACCCTTCGACTCGACAACAGAGGTAACCAAGGTATGCCACCCTTACCCTACCTATAACTCCACTTCAGCCTTAGTGTAGGGAAAGTTGGTCACAACAGACCAAAAGTGAGGGATAAACACCTTGAGTGGCTCGAGAGTACCATCGGGGAGTGATTTAATCATCTTTTGAAAAAAAATTCATATCTCCGAGATGGAACCTGAAAAGTTGCAGGAAATACTTTGAAAATGACCGTTCAGGCTCTCAACAGCCCAAGACTTGAACCGTGCAGCCCCACGTTGAATCATGGTATGAGTTCTCTTTTATGCCAACTTATTCAAATGATTTGTTGAGTTTTAGCTTAAGTACAAGGTACTTAGAGAGTATACACATTGAAGCAACTCCTGACCCGCCGAACCTAGAGTTTAGCCTTGCTCGAGGACGAGCAAAAGTCTAAGCTTGGGGGTGTGCTGACGGCCATTACAACCCAGTTTTGATCGTCAACAATTCGGTGAAATGAGGATGATCATACTATGTTCCATGCATAAAAGTGTTTATACAGACAAATTCCACAAGTTTTGGATGAGTTATGGTTGCAGGATGAAACAGGTGAAACAAGGGCCAAACCTGGCAGAGAGCTAGGCCGGCCGGCCTAGCCCAGGCCGACCGGCCTCCCCTGGCCAGGTCTGGCCATGTCACTGATCCAGGAGCTCAAGCAAACACCCAGAATGATCAAGCACCGTGCAATCAACATCGGTTCGATCCAAGGACCCGAAAGGCTTAGAGTGGGAAACACATGGATTGAAGGGCCCACTTACCTTGGATTCTTGGACAGCCTCAACTAGACGCAACCGTTACCGACCTCAGGAAGCAATCAGGAGCATCCACGACAAAGGCGGTGGCCAGGAGTGCCAGGTGTAGGCCGATCGGCCTACACCAGGCCGGCCGGCCTGCTGCTGCCACTTCACGCGACCATCTTTCACGTAGAGGTTAAGCAGGCCGGTGGCGTGACGGTTACGGGTGCTACCGACCTTGGAGGCTATAAAAGGCTGCCTTCTCTTCCATCCAAGACACACACCACACTTCTAAGTCTTTACTTGAAGGGAGCTCTTGTATCTTTTCCATTTCTTAGATTAGGATTAGAGTTGGGAGTAGAGTCGAGTCGAGCTTAGCTCGGATCTTCAGAGTCTTCGGAGTTCTGGTAAAGCTCTTGTATCCTTTTCTTCTTTTGAAGAGTTTATCAAAACAACTACTATCTTATTCAGAGCTTAAGTTATCTTGCATATTTATTTCTTGCTCTTCTCTTAGAGTAAAGTTCTTAGCTCTTTTCAGAGTTAAGTTTTGTCTCCCTTTAGTTTTAGTGTAGGGTTTAGTTTTAGCTCTACCGGGTTTTATCTCGCGGGTTTGCTCGCCTTGACCGGGCCTGTAAGACGCCCTAGGGAAGACGGGAATTTCTCTTGATAGGCCTCAAGAGAAATCTTAATCTTCAAGTGCAGACGTGGTGTCTGGCTTGTTGATTAACTAGGAAGTGTGTTGCACCCCACGGAACTGCAGTGGTAGGCGGCAGGTGGTGACAGCCCTGTCCGTCCTTCGTAATCCACCACGTTCGGGTGTATTCATAACAGTAGTGCTGAGCCCGGAGAACCCCCTCTCTCACCCTGTTCTGAGGTTCTCCCGTTCTACCGTCGAAGCGAGCTCTGTTCCCGGTATCTAAGCTAGAGTCTAGGCTAAGGCTAGAGTGTCTTTCGCTCTGAGTTAGGAAGTATCTAAGTCCGGTCTCTCCCAACATCTTTCCTTTTCTATAGAATTAGGAGCTCCTGTGTGTCACTGGTCTTTTAGACCTTCTATCCGGTCATTCATTTGACCATTATCCCTCAAACCTAGAGTTTGTACCCTTAGGTTTTTGGCTTGATATTTCTGGCAAGATTTATCATATCATTCTTCAATACACTTTAACCATCTGCTTTCCCTGCGGAAATATAAATACGATACCCTGGGATAACTCCTGAGGGATAACAACGAGATATATTCTGTGCGCTTGCAGAATTCATTTTGCATACAACGACATATATCTTCCCGCTCTTGAGCGTTGCTAAAAACGTGACGCTAAGGAGTGCCAACAGTCACCCATCATGAAATTACTCCGGGCCAAGCATGCTTAACCCCGGTGTTCTTTGAGATGAGCTTCTGAAAAAAAGTTCTAACTTGTTGGTATGAGTATTCTATGAACCCTATTATGCCTTGGGTTGTTCTAGGCATCTCTCATGGTAGCCGCGACCAAGGCATGAATGGTGGCGCCTGTAAAGACCGCCACTGCCGCCTGAAAGCAGGCAGATTGCAGCGACCCCATGCTTCGACAGTGGCACCACGACAGAAGATGGAGGTGGGCGAGGACGTTGGTATAGAGGAGGCCGAGCTGACGACAGCGCAGTGGAGGCAGAGGTGATGCCGCACCCGGAGGAGGCCGAGGTGGGGGAAGACGCCTGCGCGGAAAAGGCCAAGGTGGAGGAGGATGCTGGCACCGATTTTTAAGTTTACCACAGATACACCTTTGGGTGTGATTACATTTCTCCTCTCATGTTTTACAAAGCTAAGTATCTAAATAAGGAAGATCCATTATTCTTTAGAACTCTCAATTGAGTTATCAACAAAGATAAATAATGCCCAAACTTTATTAACATAATGGATCAAATACATAAAATGTCATTTTATCAAAAGTGGCCATAATGACAAATTCCAAGTTTGTCCAAAGTGTGGTTGTACATTTCATGTACATATTATTTCCCAATCATAAATTTTGTTCAACAATACATCAACTCCATCGGAAACAAGTGAATTCTAGGGGGTTTAGTTTGAAGCTCACTTCAACAATTGAGACATCAAAAGTCTCTAAATTATTCCTAGAATTATCATTAGTATAAAACAACACTGCTATGTGTAGTACACTGTCCATCATTAGTATCATATATCCGTACATGGTGTAAATATGTTATATGAGTCGAAACTAGTACTAGAGTATTTTCATACTCTACATACACAATCATTAGGGTTGTTAAATAGTCACAAGAGGAACTTTATTTAGTGGACCAAATAACCACTATCACATGAGAGATTACAATCTCCTATTGAGTATTGAATCATTAACCATGGATACACTCATTTGAAAAAATGTTTTCATAATATCCATTTTCTTGTTTCATACCGAAACCTATTACTAAGAGTCATGATGACATACCAACACTCAATTTATTACAATGGATATATGCAAACGGAGTACTCATTGAAACAATCCTTTCATAGTATCTTGGATGTATTCACATACATCAATCCCTATCATATGTTGCAAATAAAAATAATTTTTCTGTCTTAATTCAATCAAGATTTGATATGATTGACTCCATCATTTTATCTTATGAATTATACAAAAAATTATTAACGATTCTATTAGTCATAATTTAATTCTTAAAATCTTTAGATTTAATGTGCACCGCATGTGTCATAGGAGAATTAATTTTAAGGCCCTCTTACCTTAAAATTTCAAATAATAAGCCACTCAAGTTCTTCAACGCATTCAAGACAAGCATATGGCTATATTTGGCCAACTAAATAGGCCATTTAAGTGCTCTAAAATGCTAATTGATGCATTTAAAATATAGTTCCACATGTATTTGGAGTGTTTTAAAATGCTAATTTTAGGGCCCTCTTACTAATAATGTACCATAATTTTACCATCTTCATTGCTCAGATTTTGAATTTGGAGCAACTTATGGTGGTTACAAGATCAAATCCATTTATTTCGAGTTATTTGGTTTCTTATAGTATAACACTAAATATCATACGTCCATATCAATTATGGCTTAGCTAAATCTCTTATTCAGATAATACATTATGCATGACCATTCAAAATAGAATTCAAATTTACCAATATCTTGGTATCATGCATTACAAATCGCGTAATTAATCAAAATTAATTCAACTGCTATCTTACGGCTCCCTCCGTTGCAATATGTACGTGAAAATTTGGCATCAGTCATTATTTCCAATTGCATGTTGGTTATGTTTTGCATATACCGTTATCACTGCCTCAACATACATCTACGAGTATTAGGGACCAACATAGTGTATTATTATCCGTCAATCAGATAATACCTATGGTCTCTTATGGGGATTTGTACACATGCTCGTATGTTGAACTTATTTTTGAGGATAATTCCAAACATCAGGGGGAGATTAACACCACACAGTAGAATGCTAGGAATTAGAATGTTTATCACATTTAATCCTCACACCCATATGCCAAAGAATATCTGAAACAACAATTCAGAATATCTTATATTTGTAATGCATTACAAATAGCCTTCCAGATGCATTTGCTAATCAAAGTGTCATCATATCAAATCCCTATGGATTAATGTATCATAAAGAGTGATGCTACCAAATAAAATCACTCAACTCCCAAATTAAAATAAGAGGGTGGAGAAGTATGGTCATTAGGGATACAACTTGTTACAAGCATTCGCGGAAAACCGGGGGACACTTCCTCCAAGATAGTAAATGCAAATCAACATCATGAATGTTGTTTGACACTTTATGGATATTAAAATCCAAAAGCCTATGAATGTTCAACATTCAAAAGCCCAATATATGTGCACACAAATTTAGGCACTAGGCCATTGGAACAACCTAATTCCATTGTTGTGGGAAATCACATGGAGTTTTAAAAAGGTTAATATTTCCACATGATATATTGATTTCATTAATCAATCATGCTAAGACTACATATTGTTGACACTGTACTTCTTCTCAAAATTGCAATACACCTTGAGCTGGATCCAGACTAAAAGTCCTAGGCACAGTGTCTCCACACTCAAATTGAGTCAAATTAAAGGTGATAATTAAGGAGAATCGCTCTTGTTCAGTTGTGAAAAGTATATGCCACAATAATATCTTGTTCTCACACTGCATTCTTTATGAAAGCAATGTGGTGAAACAATAAGATCTTGTCGGACATAGTTTCATGTAGAAACCAAGCAACATAGCTATCATGGTATATGAGAAAAATTATGTCCCCATATTCAATAATTGGCAGATTAAATGAATTTGATAATTTAGATGTACAAGTCCAAATGGACATCATATCCTAAATTGAAATAGAAACTACTCAACTCAAGTCACTCTATGACTTGAAGAAGTCAAATTGAAATAGAAATTGCAACATACATTGTGAGTATCTTCTATACAAAGATTAATCCAATCACTATTATTGCATTTGTGTGTTCACAAATAATCTACACTGGATTTTTCAGCATCTAGACACACATACATAAAGCAATCATTTTAAGACAGAATTGGACATGACATATTCGGACTTAAGTTTCCAACTTAAGCACATATATCAGTTTTTACATATTGTGCACCAATATCAAAATAATATTGGATAATCATATCCATCATCACTTATGGTCGATTAATCCCTAAAGATGGATCAATATCCATCTAGACCATGGGATGACAACTATAGTGCCATGAAAGCGCCCATATGTTACAAATTGCAAAAAGGTCAATCATTGCAATTGCAAATAATTTGATATGACTTAAAATGCACAACTCCATCAAGCCATTTGGCAGGACTCAAATTGTATATCTACAGATATATTATGGCACCAAAGGTCTTAATTTATTCAATCAAGATATAACCATAGTGATTTAAAATTACTACCTATATGATGTCCACCTTGCCAGAATAAACTGATATCATGATGGTATAATTCTAATGGCAGTTATCAACATTAGACTCAAATAACTATTTCCATCTATCATTCTAAAACACCACCTATGTCCGTGGCGGGGGGATCATCAAATATCTACATAGATAATGTTGCGTGTATTGCATAAATGTAACAAAATTTATAGAGCAGTATCAATAAGCATAGTGACTGACATGTTTATTCTCCTTTATCACACATTAGAGAAATAAACATCTTGCAAATCAAATGTGTGAGGGACGTCACAGATTTATTCATAAAGTCCTTGTCCAACAACGGTGGAAAGTAACACCTTTGCAAGGCTTGTCGGTGTTCTACCGTCGATCCTACTGAGGGGGTATCCCGAGGTAGTAGATTTCAGGTGGGGTTTCGCCGAGGAACGCAATGGCTACACAACACAAGGTTTAGACAGGTTCGGGCCGCCGAGATAGCGTAATACCCTATGTCCTGTTTGGTGGTTTGTATTGCGTATGGATGTAATGTGTGTCTCTCTGTTGAGAGACTTGGTGGTTCTCCCTGAGTCTACCGATCTAGGCACCCCTGCCCTCCTTTATATATCTCAAGGGGCAGGGAACTAGTCGGTTACAATGTTGGAGTCCTAGTAGGATTACAGAGTATAGTCCTAGTAGGAGTTCGACTTCTTATTTCCTTCCTTCGAGTGGTTTCTCTACGGGTACTGGGGTTCCATACCCAACAAGCCCCCTGAGCGCTTCATTGCCGAGTTCTAGTTATCAACCGAGTACTTGCCAAGTCTATCGAGTACTTTTTTGAGTACATCGAGTACTTTCTTGAGCTTCTGCGAGTTCTTCAAGTACTTGTCTTGTCGATCTTGGACAGTTCTTGGTTGATACGAGGCTGTGAGGTGCTCATGCCCCGTTTTCTTGATCAACTTGTAGTCTTCAATCTTCAATGTGCGGCTTGAAAAAATCGCACTTGATATCAAGTAGCCCCCGAGCCTTAGGTTGAATTGAAGAATCAGGCTGAGGGTCTTGATTTGAATCTTCATCTATCTTGAGATGTGCGATTTGAAAAATTGCACTTGATATCAAGTAACCCCCGAGCCTTGGTTTGAATCGTAGAATCGAGTCGAGAGTCTTGATTTGAGTCTTCATTCTTCGTCTTTGAAAAAATCAGCAGTCGTTGTATATCGCCTATCAGCCCCCGAGCCTTGAAATGATTTAGAAATAACCAATTCAAGGATCTAGCAAGCTTAGTGTTCATCGAATCATCTTGGAGATCATCATCCGAGTAGTAGTTTGCGTCCAGAAATAATGGTCACATCGAATCTTGTTCTAAGAAAAATCAAAATAACCTGCTTATCCCGGGACGTCTCCCAGAATAATGGTTAAGCCGATATTCTTTTCCCAAAATACCGAAGGCATCTTAATTCAGGTTGCAAATACTCCTTCAAATCTTGTCAATCGAGTGCTTTTCTTGCACCCAGCCCTCGAGCATAGGAGCCAGCGGAGATGCGTCGAGTAGTATGTAGTCGAAATAGCCACCATAAGTAGAGTAGCAAAACAGAGGAGGTCGTGGTTGACTCGTCACGCCGCGATCTCTCCAGAAACAAGAGTCAGGTGCCAATGTAGTCGTGGCCCCATCATTGGTACTTGGCGACTCAAACATGCTGGAGAAAGGCAACTAGGTAAGCCTGATGGCGAACCGAGTTGTAATTTTAGTGTCAGCCCCCGAGCATGGAAGCTGGCGAAGATGTGATGGCACGCTGCGCGGCCTAGAGAGTTGTCACCTGCAAAAAGACAATGAAAACATTATGTAGTATATAATGTGAAATATTCAATGTATTCACCTGAAAGATAATAAAATGCCAATTCTTGGGCATGCTGAGCTCTTGTTATGCCATATATTCTCCGAGTAGTCGTCCTGTTACGTTAATCACCCTGGTCTCGTACTGCCTTACCTCATAATTCTGTATGAGTCGCTCATGTTTTGTATGAGTCGGTTAGGTACTGACTGAAAACTCAAGGTTTCACGGATTAAGGCATTTGCTACTCGAGAAGAATAACGACCATTAAGAGAAATCAGCGAAATAAGGAGTCGACTGCGCGACAAAGAGGATGCAAACTTATAAAGCAGTCGGCAAGAACGCGTATTGTGAGCGAAGAAGTCGGTGTAGCCTCTGAGAGTAACTGCATAAATCTCGTTGAGAGGCATACCCGAACAGAGTAGTCGGCGCTTGGCCAATCTTGTTAGAACAAGATAGAGAATTTAATAAAAGTAATTGAAACAAGTAACTTAGCTTGATTTGTCGTCGTTTGTTAATGAAGTAGACTAGTCGGAGTTGATTCCGACTAGTTTGAGCGCGTGAGGGTTGTCACCGAGTAGTTTTGGGTTGAACCGAGTAGTTGATGTCGGTGACGGCGCAAGCTTGAAGTACTCGAAGGTGTCGCCAATGTGTTGACGGCGCGAGCTAGAAGCCGCGTTGAATTGTTGAAAGCTTTGTCGACTTGTTGGTATAGCCGTATGTCATATTGTGTGTGCTTGAATTTATCTTCAATTGTCCTTCGAGTGCACGTAGCCAATCAACCAACAGTGGTGTTGGCCCGTACGCTTGTGGAATCTTGGTGCGCGTGCAAGTGCAACACCCAAATTCCTTTGCTTGCTTTTACCCTTGACTTGTCTGACACGGCTGTTAGCACTTCTATCCTCTGCCCCTATTCAGAGAAAAAACCTGTGCTGCAACTTTTTTCTTAGTAAATGGAAACTTGTCAACTCGACAAGACCGAGTACTTTCGGACTCGACTAGGAAATCGAGTTCTTCTCGCCTTCAATTCGGAGTAGGAGTAGATGGTTTCCTTCTTTTCCTCCGAGCCAGCATGGAAACGACAACAATTATTTGCTGCCACCAATTCGGACTCTGTCGAGATTGCTTTGCTTGAATCATCAATGTATCACACCGCGTGAGAGGTCGAACAGGAGACAGAATCAAATTCGTCTAACTCGATCTGACGTAGACGGTTACTCAGCTTGAAAGAATAATTTCATCTCGCCGACTTAACTTCAAAGCCGCCGAGAATTTCGTGGAAATCGGGGTGGGTGGGTGCTCAAATCTGAACTACTCGATGAGCAACTTGAGCAGTCCAATCTGAGCTTCGTAGATGCCATTGGGTTCGCCACGGGATCTTCGATGAACACCCCTACCTGGCACGCCAGATGTCGGTGTTCTACCGTCGATCCTACCGAAGGATACCTCGAGGTAGTAGATTTCAGGTGGAGTTTCACCAAGATTAGGAACGCAATGGCTACACAACACAAGGTTTAGGCAGGTTCGGGCCGCCGAGATAGCGTAATACGCTACGTCCTGTTTGGTGGTTTGTATTGCGCCGAGATAGCAGATTTTCTGCATTGACAAATTGATATTACTTCAAATTACTACTCTATTATGACTCAAGACTTGATTATGAGCAGAATTGATTACCTTTTGGACTTTTTGTCCGGTATCTGTGGCTCGCCAAATACCAGTGATGGCATAATATTTTCACAGGCACTTGACTTGGGGACTTTCTTTGGGCTCGCGGGTGATGAAATCACCCACGGCCTCAGTACTCTAGATCTCCAGGACTGGTGAGATGCTGGGGGCTTCGATTTCTTGGGCTGTGTCCTTCAATGGGCTCGGGGGCTTCGAGCTCACCTCAGCCCGATTTTCTGGACCCTCATCATCGCCATATGTACATTTTAAAGGAAATTGTATACATCAATGAGTGGTAATTTAAACTACTCTTGCTTTGCGACTGGCATATTCACTGGTACACTTACAGGGCGTTGTCGCTGACAGTTGACTCGGAGGAAGTTGTTTTCGCAGTAATAATTTTCCTCTTGCGGGCAGCCCTCTTCCTCCGAGTATCTGCTGGAAAGGATATGTCCTTGCCACTATCCAGCATATCTGCATTAGAAGTGCCTTGATCATCACCCTTTGCACAAGACAACACTTGGAAATCCTCAAAATCACTCGAACGGAGTGATGATTCTGAGTTGTCCGAGCCTTGCATGGGTGGTTTCCACAGGTGAGATGGAAGCGAGAATTTGGGATCTGCACCTGTTGGAATCTGATCAGGCATGATGGGCCATGAGAAAATTAAGTCCACATCCTCCTGCGCAATTAGATATTTTTACTATCAGAGTGGTAATTTTACAGACATATATAGTGCATAAACATATACTATGAGTACTATACTTACCGGTTTGGGTGGATTTGTGGCATCAAAAAGCTTGGGGAGATATGGTACAGCGTCAACCTTTGGCATTAGCATCTGCACTCGCTCCATGATCTCCTCTTCACTGAGTTCTTCACGACTCATTCTCGCAGGATCTTCTTGTCCATTGTACTCGAAGCCCTAGTGGTCTTTTTGCGCGAGTGGTTGCACTCGGCGTTTAATCCATGCATACACCACGGAGGTTCCGGTCACACCTTCTTGTTTCAGCTTGGCAATGCGAGAGAGTAGTTCTGGGATTTGAATGTTCTCCGCAATGGTGGGTAGACTTTTCCACTCGGGGAAGTCTACTGGAGCGATTCCAGTCCACTCGGGCAGCTTGGGCTCATAGTCTCCAACATACCACCACTGCTCTTTCCATCCCGAGTTGCCGCTGAACATGTCATACTCCAGATAGATGTCCTTTACATCTTGCCGCAACTGGAAGCCGGCTCCGCCAACGGGGCATGTGGCATCTTTCCTTGGGTTGAGGCTTGCACTGAAACAGCCTCCTGAATAACTGGAAGTGCGGCCTGATTCCTAAGAATGCCTCGCAGAAGAACACATAAATGGAAATCTGGAGAATCCCATTTGGTGTCAGATTGGGCAGTTCTAGTCTATAGAAAAATAACAGACCTCGTAGGAAATCGCAAGTCGGGAGGCCTAATCCATCTAGATGAAGTGGCTGAACATCAGTGTCTTGTCTACTGGAACCATTGGGGCCTTCTCATTTGATCCTGGGATCTCCCACAAAAGTACTTGTTGTTCCTTGAGAAATCCATCAGCAACCAACTTCTGGAGATGATCCTTGGTTGCCTTGGATGCCTTCATATAAGTGTTGGGCATCGGGTGAGATCTTTTCTGCAACTTGCCGCGCTTTGGCGACGGCTGCTTCACTTCTTTTCCGCAAGATTCACCACGGCTTGTCTTCTTGTCCTTCTTGGATGTCATCTTGGCTAGTGGTTGGACGCGACCCTGATGGCTAGATCTGAGATTGGCGGCGTTTTGTCTTGGCGGCAGTTAGGGTTTGTTTGCCCTGACGGTTCGACTAAATACTGGTGGGCGCGCCGTTTGGCATTCACAAGCTACAGTTACAGGTTATTTCCATTTTTGGGGGACTGGACTTAAAATTAATTGATAAATTTAGGGGCTAACCTAGAAATACAATTAGTTTTATTTTCCTTTACTCTCGAATTTTTGGAATTATCTCTTTTCTACTCTCAAACTACTCTGTGAGTCTTGAGACTTGATCCTTTTCTATATGTACATATAGTTCAAGGCTCGGGGGCTGCAGGGTAGTAAAGGAATTGGGATTTTTTAATTTTTTTGTAGAATGAAGACTTAAATCAAGACCCTCGGCTCGATTTTATGATTCAAACCAAGGCTCGGGGGCTACTTGATATCAAGTGAATTTTTCAAATTGCACCTTTCATGATCAGATGAAGATTCAAGATTCTGTAGACCCTCAACCTGATTCTTCGATTCAACTTAAGGCTTGGGGGCTACTCCATATGGAGTGCGACTTTCGCCTCACCCCATATAAAAATTTGAAGACTACTAATTTGATCAGGATTAGCGGGGCATAAGCACCTCATGGCCTCGCGACAACCCAGGACTTTTCAAGACTGAGCGAGTACTCGAAGTACTCGAAAATGTACTCGGAGGACTTGGCAAGTACTCGGTTGATGATGAAGTTCGACGATGAAGCGCTTGGGGGCTTGTTGGAGGTACGACCATATCATGGGCCTACAAGGACTCATGGATGATCTCTGAAGGAGTCGTACCAAGCGTGAAGACTACGAGTAGGGTACTGCAAGCACTCTTCCTCGTTATGGAAACTAGTCGTATGACTTGTAAACTACTCGGATTGGCTTGTAAAGCACTCTACGAGTTGTAATAGGTTATGATTCTACTCGAAACCGACCTTGTAACCCTGCCGGCCGTGTACATAAGGCTGGACAGGGACCCCCTCAAAAGAACACACGATCATTGAATACAAACTACCATACAGGACGTAGGGTATTACGCTATCTCGGCGGCCTGAACCTGTGTAAAATCCTGAGTCACTTGGCCTTTGCGTTCCTGATCTCGGCGAAACCCACCTGAAATCTACTACCTCGGGGTATCTCTCGGTAGGATCGACGGTAGAACACCGACACACTCCTCTATTAATAATGTACACATCCAGCACTCTTTGCGAGTTTTACCTTAAAAATCGGAGGGAAGGTTTAGAGGCTCTAAAGTAAGCTTATTTCCCTTGCTTGCTGAGAGAACCATTTCGTTTATAAAAATTGCAATCAAAGCAGAAGAGAGGCACACCAACCTGGCACGGGGAGCCAGGAGTTATGATGCCACACCACGTTTTTTCTATCGTTGAAAGCCATAGTGCAGACTAGTATGGGCCGGGGAACATAATCACATGTTATTGCGTTCTGCGGCTCTGCACTCTGGAGATGGCGTGCGCACACTTAATTTGGTACGGAGTACGTAGTAGCTTGGAGCTGGTTGGTTGACGATGAATATAGGTATTTGTGCATATGGCTATATGGGCCAGGGTGTTGAGGACTGCAAGGCCAGTTCAGGACATGGGACATTGATTGTGGGGTCTCCTTATTACTAGATTCACGGTACAACCTTGAAAATAAGTGACTACTACATACATATAACTGCCGTGGAGACCATGTATAGGCCAGTGTAGAATCAACGTGCGTGGAGTATCAGCTCGCCTGACGGCACTGCAGAGCTCATGTAGCTCTCAGATAGTACATGGCACCATGCATGCAAGCATCGTACTACTGATTATATGGCTGTCTACCTGCCGATCTCGACTCCGGCCGGGTCGTACGTCTGCCATCACAGCCATTTCCGCTACTATAAGGAGATTCGCTTGCCTCGTATTTGTTGTCCAATATTTGACAGAGCTTGTGGTGTCCTTCGGGCGGTTCCTCGGATTGGTCCAAGTATATACCTGCTGAGTGCTACTCTTCGCAATGAATTCATGCAGGAGTTTTGAGAACACACGTACACACGGCAATGTACACTGCACACACGTAGCCTAGGCAAAAGGTACACTGCACGCCTGCACCCATGGAGCAGCTGCGTATCTAACACACTGTAATCATAATCTGCAAACAGGTACTGAATGTTTGATATTTTCCAAATAAAATGTCTGTTATATTATTTTCTATGTCATTTTGAGAGACAGGATTAAAGTTCATAATTAAATTGTACTAGTCATAAACCAGTGCATTCGCACGGGCTAGTTTATTTTATATGTAATTACTATCCACATTATTAATATGAAGGGAAGTGCTCCTCCCATTTCCCATAAAAGTAGGATACTAATAATATCTTAAGAATTTTTTATTATTATAATAAAAGCAGCCAGTCATTAGGAACTTGCATGATATACTAATGAACCATTTCAAGTCATTAGTAACCTGCATGATATACTTAAAATAAGTTTGGTCAACCATCAACTTGTTATACGTACAGCAGCAGGTTTTGATTCTCCTCGACAGCAGGTTTTGATTCCATTCCTAGGCATCGAGACCTCAACAGCAGGTTTTGATTCTCCTAAACATAATAAACAACAAAAGGAAATAGATTTCAGAAAGCAATTCAAAAGTGATAGAACATGTAAATAATAACTGATGAGCAGAGGTCCATTATTCACTCAGGAATAACTGAGGATGGAGCCATAAATAGAAATCTGATCAGAAGATACATGCATGGATTTTTTTAATGCAACATAGGATGAATCTTCCACTACACCACAACCCGAAATTAGCGTCGGATGCTGGGCGTTAAAACAGAAAAGTACCGAGGAACGGTTGGTTGGTCATTATAGATATGTAACAAACAATTGGTCAGGATATTAGGTTTCTTGGAGAAACCATCGGTCGTTATATAAATTTAGATGTCCCATTGGACTATTGGTCGTTATTACTGAACATATACATCCAACTATCAGTCGCAATAGATACAACAGTCCCACTTCGCTGGTCGTTGTGGCAAGCATTCTTTGATTGGAGGATGTGATTGACTGCAAGTTTTGAAAGTAAGGAGATGCCTGACTGCCTAGATGTCATTCCTTTTTTTTTGTCGGCTTTGAAATGGGGAACATGATTGTGTAGCTGACATGGCAGATTTGGGTACGTAGAGTGGATATACTGGTGACAAAAAAATTGGGCGGGGGAGGCGATGGCAACGATTAACAACGGGGGAGGACAACAAAACCGTCTCCCCCCTATGGTCGTCCATTTTGGCCTGCTATGCGTGGGCCTTTTGTGAGGAGTAGGGAGGTTGGTTTGCGGGTGAAAAACGGTTTCAAATTGGCCCTCCTTTATAGTATAGATATATGCTAGAGAACCGATGGTGGAGCATGTGCACAGAATGTGAATACGAAGAAATGTATGGCGTTTTTGGCAGCGCTCCGGATCGGAGCACGAAAATAGCTCCACAAAAATTCCAGCCAAACACGTTTCCAAGATTTTTCAGAAAGAATCAGAAGCCGGATCCTTACAAGGTATGAGAGTGTCTCGACGAGCCCCAGAGGACACACCTTCTTTTTGCGGATGACAGTTTGCTCTTCTTTCGTGTAAGTCGAGGCCAAGCTGAAGGAATCAAGGCTGCCCTATCAAAATATTGTCAAGCAACAGGACACCAAATAAATTTTGATAGGTGCTCGATTTTGTTTAATGAGCACCAAGAAGAGGATCTAATGCTTACGGTTAAAAACTGCCTGCAAGTCCACAGATCGAGTAACCTTTGAAGCAAAATATTTAGGTCTGCCAACACCGGAAGGGAAGCTGAAATCTGAAAAGTCCCAAGCAATCACTGAGAGGCTCATACAGAGGTGTAATGCTCGGGATGAGAGGAATCTATCGGCTGCAGGAAAGTAAACATTGATAAAATCAGTGGCTCAAGCTATTCCGGTGTATACAATGGGCGTCTTCTTACTGCCAGCGACCATGCATGAAGCTCTCACAAGGTGCATAAGGCGGTTCTGGTGGGGAGAGACGGCAGGAGAGAGGATAACACATTGGATAGCATGGGACAAATTCACAAAATCAAAAGGGCAGTGGGGGCTTGGCTTCAGGGATATGAAGCTGTTTAATCAAGTTCTATTGGCAAGGAAGGCATGGAGATTAGTTGAAAAAGCCGGAATCTTTGTGTGCCTGAGTATTAAAAGCAAAATACTACCCAAACGGATGCCTCCTGGACACAGCTTTCCCTACAAATCAATCAGTAACATGGAAAACCATTGTGCACGGTCTAGAATTACTTAATAAGGGTATTGTATGCACTACTACAGAAAACATTTGTAGAAGCCAGGTGTTTTTTTTAGGGGCGGACTAAAAGGCGACGCGCCCCTACAAAAGGGCGCGCGGTACTGTAGCTAAGGGCCGCCCCTAGAGAACGGTTTCCAGGGGCGGGGCATGGGGTCAACCTGCCCCTGGAAACGGCTATCATTTTCAAGGGCGGGTGACCGCATCGTCCGCCCCTGAAAATGGACATTAGCAGGGGCGGACCGTGGGATCACCCGCCCCTAAAGATGGTAGACTTTCCAGGGGCGGGTCACCCCATGCCCCGCCCCTGAAAATACAATAGCAGGGGCGGGTCGCCCTATGACCCGCCCCTAAAACTCCTCTACTGTACAAAATCGAGCCTTTCTTCCCCAACCCGACCAGGTGCACGCAAAACCCTAAAAAGAGAGGGAGGTGCTGCCCAAATTTTCCAAAAAAAAGGTGGGGAACAATCCCCTCATTAGGAGGTGAGTTAATACTTATCCTATGACTATTTCTGAGCTTATTGCATTGATTAGACTCAATTAGGGTTTGTGTTACCTCTACCTAGATCTAGATCTTCATGGTAGTACATGGCCAATTTGGACCCCAATTTGGCTCAACCTTGAGTATGTAACAAGGTTAGTAAAGTAGGGGAAGATGATTCTTCCATTTATTTGCTTCAATTTTGACTTTGAAGCCTCATTCATGTATGAGGAAATTGCTAAAGCCATGGAGGAGATATTTGTGTTTTTAACAACAAGCGTGCATTTGTTTCTTGCATTTTCAACTTTAACATCATCTAATGTCTAATATTTTTTGTCATGGAAGTGTCTAATTTTTATTTTTGATGGATCTACATGTTTAATTATTTTTTAAGGTTAGAAGATGGATCGGTCATGGATGTACAATATATCTAGGCACGATACTTCTTTTTGTGTAGAGCTTGACAAGTTTCTTAGAGTCGCAGAGAATAATGCAAGGGATGAGAAGACAAACGATATACGTTACCCGTGCAAAATCTGTCAGAACCATCGTGTTTTCAACGACTTGGTTACAATCCGATCACATGTGATGGTGAATGGTTTCGTGAAGGATTACACATTATGGACATACCATGGTGAGAAGGATACTGACGTTGTGGACCTGTTACAAGACATTAGCCTAGACGCTGAAGCCATGAACAGCTATTTCCAGGGTTATGATGAAGATTATGGTTTAGAGGATGACGAAATGGATGATGGTCTTGACTTTGGAAGTGGTGGTGATGGAGTCAGTGGAGGTGAGGACATTGGTGGGGATGATGGTGTAGAGGACATTGTTGGGGATGAAGCTGGTGATGGCAGTAGTTGTGATGAATTAGAGGACAGCGAGTTCTTGGGTCACTTGTTGCATCATACCAAAGCGGAACTATTAGTTGGCAGTGCGAAAGGCACACAAAATGTTGAGGCGTTGAAAAAGGCAGCTCAGGAAACTGTGTACGAGTGTGCAAAGGGTTGTCCTAGGCATTGGACCTTGCTTCGCTTCATACTCGAGTTGTTGATTCTAAAGGCTAAATATGGTTGGTCCGACGTTAGTTTCAATGAACTCCTGCCCCTGGAAACACCTGGAAACACCTTTTTCAGGGGCGAGCAATGGCATGGTCCGTCCCTGGAAACACCTTTTCCAGGGGCGGGCAATGGCATGGTCCGCCCCTGGAAAAGGTGTTTGCAGGGGCGGATCATGCCACTGCCCGCCCCTGCAAATAGCTATTTGTAGCAGCCAAAAGCAGGGGCGGATTTTGGAGCCGCCCCTAGAAACACCCGTTAACCTGCCCCTGCAAACGTTTTCTGTAGTAGTGATGGAGGATTAGCTCGGGAGATAGAGTTCGTATTTCGCGCGACTCATGGATCCCAAGAAAGTGGTCTCTGAAACCATCAGGGAAGAGAAGGCCGTCTAGACTCAAGTGGGATGGTATGGAAGGAAGATATCATTAGGAACTATTTAGGCTACATGACGCAGAGGAAGTGCTAAAAATTCGTTTGCCAACAAGACCCACCGAGGATATTGTTGCCTGGCATTTGGAGAAAAGTGGAGTGTTCTCCGTAAGAAGTGCCTACCGACTAGCAAAGGCTCTGTGTGATGAAGAAAAGAGAGGACACCAAAGCTGCTCGGTGTATCAGGAAGAAAGGCCTATATGGAAAGAATTTTGGAAAATGCCGATGCCACAAAAAAATCTAAACTTTGGCTGGAAACTGGTAAATAAGGGCCTTGCTACAGAAGAGAACAAGCAGCATCGGCATATAGTGGTAAGTGGTAACGGACACCTGCCAGATATGTGGGATGGAAGCAGAATCGGCCATGCATGCTGTGGTAAGGTGTGATCGTGCCAAGTTACTTCGGCAGGCCATGCGCAAGCACTGGAATGTGCCGGACGAGGAACAGTGGCTGGTACTTACCCCAGAAAAGGTGTTGCCATTTATTCTCGACTTGGATACTGACAGGGAGCTCAAGTTTCACTACTGTTATGGAGAGCTTGGCAGGTCCGCAACAATTTAACCACTCGGAGAAGCTATCAATTAAGGGATCAGTGCGTTTCTTGAGGAAACATTGGATGAACTGTGCACCATCCGGCAATAAAGAGACGTGCACGACAACAAGGGGAAAGAGCAACTGGTAGACTCGCTGATTGTAACTAGACAGGAAAAACAAAGGCACAGGGCTGGCCCTTGGGCGCCACCGGAACCAGGATGGGTGAAAATTAATGTCGATGGAGCTTTTGATCCTGAGACTGGGGAAGGAGGGATTGGAGTCATTACAAAGATGAGGCTGGGACTGCACAACTAACAGCATGGAAGATTGTTGATGCAGGTAGGAACGCAGAGGAATTGGAAGCGCTAGCATGTGTAAAGAGGGCCTATTTCTAGTAGCAGAACGGGGCTTTCCACGAGGAATCTTGGAGACAGATTGCGCTTCACTAGTTCATCTGCTACAAAAGAAGGGTGGCAGATCCCAACTCAGCTTTATAGTGGCTGAAGCAATGGAGGAATGCGGTCGATCGATTATATGAATGGAAGGTAATCCATACGAGAAGAGAGCGCAACTTTGCGGCACATAAGCTCGCACAGCTGGCTAGGAGAACTAGACACTCGGTGGTTTGGCATGTCGCTGTTCCCATGTGTGTGGAGCAAATTATTGCTCGGGATTGTAATACTTTTTCTGAGTAATAAAAAGCGCTCTCTTTTCCTTGCAAAAAAAGCTCCATCATCTCCATCTCTAAGAAAAAAATAGAGATTAAGGTAACCTCAACATTTTTATGAAGGTACTATAAAAACATTAGTTTCAAACCTTCGCATAGAGATGAGATATAATTGGCCACTATTGTCACTCCTTACTGACTCATACCGGTTCAGAAAAGGAAAAGAATTCTCACCTCCCATCGCACCCTTCAGCCGGCCGCATCTCGACGCCGCGCCGTCCCTGGCCACCGCCGCCGGAGCCGCCGCGCCACCCGCCCCCACGGCCGGAGTCGTGCCTCCCCCGTCCGCTCGCCCACCGGATCCGCCTCCGGACACACTAGGCTTATGCCGGTCGTCGTCCTCCAGTGCCTACAAAGCCTATGCTTCCTCCATACTTTCTTCTCTATCACACCTCGTATTCAAGGACCCATCAAGAACGCGGGATCCAAAAGGAGGAGACCAAGTGGAGGAGAGGAAGAAGGATTCGAAGGAGGAGGAGGCGGCGCAAGGTGATTGCCGAATCGCTCAGGAACAGAAGATCGGAGATGGGTTTCCCGGCAGTGATTTCCCTCTGCAACGGTTGCGCCTTCTTGTTCGATTGATTCGTGGAGTATGGTTGGGGGATAGGAGGTAGCAGGATGCGGTTCCTTGAATGCTCACAAGTGGATGTTCTTGTTCGATTGTGCGCTGCTCTGGTATCTAGTTCTTCGTGTATGATCCGGATTTTTCTAATCAAGATTTTTTTGTTTTTCTTTTACCTGAAACTTTGCACTTCGTGATCGGTGAATACAAGGTCCGGATTTGGACTTGTGCTGTACGATTTCTTGAATTGTTTGGGTGGATCGTTCTTGAATTGACATCACCTTGTGTTGTTCTTCTTTCGTGGAGAGCAGCTTCAACAGGATTCCTGGAGAGAGAAGAGAGAGAGCAGGGAAGAGGAGTGGATAAAGCGAAGAGGATGACATGCTAAAACAGACTATTCACATGAAGGCATTACAGGGCCGTAATACAATGGTTTGCCAAACACGCCCGTAATACAAGGGTCTTAATAACACTACACAACCCTAAAAAGTATGACCCTAAGCCGGCCCTAGGCACGGTTGATCGGGCCGCAGGCTGACCTGAGCCGATGGGCCATTAGTCCTTGGGCCTAATGGCGGAGCTAGGGGTGGCCAAAAGGGGCCATGGCCACCCCCAACAAGTCTAGGCTTCTATATTACGCCTTTGTTAGGCAGTTTGTCGGGCAAAACTCAGCATCCTGTTCTCGTTACGTGAAATGCAGTTGCACACAAATACGGCAATATGGTGCAGTTTTTTTTAATCTTTGCCTTCATGTCCAGCCGTGTTTTGGCAATACCTCACCCTTGCGAGTCGCAATGTTTCATTTTCGACTTTGCTTCCGTCACAGTGCCAACGTGTCAACAATGACGAGCAGGCAGGTGGCCGCGGCCAGGATGGCACACACCACCATCACGGTCGAGACGCTCCGGCCTCCTCCAACAATACATGTCAGCTAACTCATAGAAGTGCCACATCATATTTTTGTCTAGTTGGAGGAGAGAGAAGAGGAAGAAAGAGAAGAGCTATCTCTTGATTAAGAGATAGTCTCATGCACACATTTCTAGATTATGTGAGTGTGATACATGGGCCCATTTATGTTTGAGATATGTGCTAAGAGATAGACCATTGGAGGAGTTGTCTCTTATATCATTTATTGTTGATGTGGAGTGTGCCACATAGACATATGAGCTAGTGTTGACTCTTATTGTTGGAGGAGGCCTCCTGATGTTTCTCCTCCATCTCAAACCAATGTAAGCATGCCCAATATCCCTAACCTATATCCCCTAAGCTATTTTTGATTTAATCACTTGTCTCATAATAACATATGATTTTTAATAAATTAGATCCGTACGGTGAATTATCGCACAGTCAAATTTCAATGAAGATTATTGACCATGTTTGCAAACTTTCTATTGGATAATTTATTACGATAGTCATGGCTAGCTAGTGTATGTTTGTGCGGAAAATGAAAAATTGGGGCCAATTGCCAAGAACATAAACGGGCAAATGTTTGTATGGCCCCTCCTATATTTTTTCTCCAGTTCCGCCACTGCTTGGGCCACCACCCCAATCCACAGTGACACTGTCAGACATGGAGGTATAGGGCTCACAAAGACGTGGGAAGACTCCAATAGAGAATATGACAACGGGTAGAGACCATGACGTACGGCAGCATATGACTCTACGGCATAAGGAAACTAGTCGTTATATATGGAAAGTACTCACAGGGCAAGACTTGCACGAGTTGCTACTCGAGTTAGACTAGGATTCAACTCTTTCCGACCATTAACCCTGCTCGCTAGTATATAAGGCCGAGCTGGGACCCCTCTCATAACAAATTAAATGAGGCTTATTGATCAATATACAAGATCGATAGGGCAACCTTGTAAATATATTTACACTACGTAATACAAGATCAGCAACATGACGTATGGTGTTACGCCTAGTTGGTGGCCCAAACCTGTATAAATCTCGTGTCACATAACCATCGAGTTCCTGATTCCTAAAACACTTCGCATAAACTCTACCACATTGGGATATCCCTCAGTAGGAATGCATCTAAAACACCGACATCTGGCACGTCAGGTTGGGGTGTTCTTTAAGAATCCAGTGGAAAATTCAGTGGCGTTTTCAAAGCTTAAAGGAACTCGACGAAACTTTCGGCAAGATCAAGCTCTCTGAGACAACCAAGTTCGGTCAGACTTCGTCTCCGGCTCGTATTCAAGCCACGGCCTCTGAAACGGGCTCGATTCCATCAAGCAACCAGAAGACCCACCCAATCCACGGTAAACAAGCTACCAGTCCGATTCCTTTACGAACTAGATCAAGGGAAGGGTCGCTTGCTCAAACAGATGGAAAGAACCCATGGGACGACAGATACTGATCTTGACATCTGATCCGCCATATCAGTTCCGCATACTTTTTGCGTTGGAAGCGGAAGGCAGGACATAAATTGCTACTTCAAGCTCTAGCGCCAGTTTTGATCCTAAACATGAGCAATTTATGACTAATTATTGGCGCGCCGAACGCACACCAAGATCCACCGCAAGCGTACGGATCTGTTGTAGGTCTTCCCTCAAGAGTACTCCCCCAAGGTTATCAATCTGTGGAAACAACGTCACAAACTTTAGATTAACTATGCACCGGAAAGTATTAATCTCTTTGCAAGATGATTGTGAATAGGTAAACATGATCAAGCATAGCACTTAGGAACAAGAGGTACTAGGATAAAGCCTAGACTATGCATATGTTGTAATTCTAGCTAGATTGGCAAGCAAAACTTGGACATGGTGCTAGAGCCACATCGGGCTAGAGCCATGCTAGTGCTGGGGCCGATTTGGAATTTTATACATAACACTAGCTAGCCTCCGTTGCGTGGCCTACACGGCCTCGGAGTGAATGTTTGTTCCTTTGTCATTCGTTGCATAAAACTTCATTAGGCCTCGTTCGGTTCTTTCGGAACCGTTTCCAGCCGGAAACGTTCCTAGTCATAGATATAATATAAAAATTATAATGAATATAATAAGAGACCGGAATTTCTTTTGGGTCGGAAACTAATTTGTGCTAATTCACTCATGATAAATAGAACATGAGCCCGGGATTGATTCCACACCTATTGACTAACGGATTGATTCTCGGTCTCTTATTGTATCTATCATTAATAAATTAATTTTTGGTCTAAAATAAATCTCGGTCTCTTGTTATATCTATTTTAAATTTCTTGTTACCTCCTAGCAGGAACCATTCCCACGCCCCACGAATAACCGAACGGGGCGTTAACCTCGTTTGAAAAGACGTGCATGAATCTGCTCCCATACATGGATGCTTGAAATCGATTGAGCTGACCGGCTCTTTAAGAAAAGCTGACCCTAAAAACAGAGTTTGAAACCCAAGGTTAAAATTCACGCCTTGGATTCATATACGACTGATCGTGTCTGAACCGGTGTGGGTATCGTAGGCCCACGTGCCTCGTACGTTTCGACACGGTTACGTCCTGCCGTGCTCGATCTCAACCCCTTGGACCAACTATCCGGAAACCCTCCAACAAAAAAACCTGCCCATATATAGCCGGATTTGCTATGCACCGCATATGCGGTGCATAAGCCTCCACCGCAAACCTTTCTGATTTCCAGCCCAACTAGCTCGTACGCTGCATGCCGCGGGGCCCAGGTAGGCCAGCAGCCCAAGCTCGTCCGTGCGACCGTGCTGCATGTCGCGGGGCCAGGTAAGCCAGCCTTGCTCACACGTCGCCGTCAGCATGGAAGAGTAAGACTTTTTTTTATCATTTTTCATTCTTTTTACGTATTATTTTACTTTTGTGGACTGATTTTTTATTTTCTTTCTTTTTTTCTTTTTTTCTTTTTCTTATGTTTCTTTTTTTCTCTTCTTCATTTATATCTTTCTTTTATTTGTTTCTTGTGTAAATATTTTTTAGTTTTGCACTCTCATGGTGTGACTTATTCTTGTTTTTTATTTGAAAATAATTTAAGTGATACTATTTGTTTCACGTGTATATCTTTTTGTTTCATGAGTCATATAATTTGTTTAAGTATATAATTTTTTGTTACTCGTGTATATATTTTGTTCCACATGTTGATTGATGTTCTTTTTTTATAATAATTTGTTCCACAAGTTTGATCGATTTGTTTCACTTTAACTTACTTGTGAATTATAATATTCTATTCCAGTAGATGATTTGTTCCACGTGTTAAATTTTATGTTCCTGCTATATGATTTTTTGTTCCGCACGATCACATGATTTGTTCTCGGTGTTGAAATCGGATGAATTGTTCATTCTTTTGAAAAAAATGTTCCATATTTTTTTAAATCTAAGCATAGGCAAGTGCGGTCTAGTTTTGAAGATCTTGTCGAAAGAAATACAGAAATACAGTGGCGCAATCGGATTTTGATTTGGACACTCGGTTCATTATATATGAATTGTTTTACGAATCGTTCTTTGTGGGGTCCGCGTATGGGAAAGGGTGGGGCTGATTTTTTTTGAAAGAAAGGGTGAGGCTGATGTGAGTTTGCAGGACGTGAGGAAGCCTGTGGACCTCGGGGCCGCTGCTGCGTTGAGAGTTGTGCGGGCACGGTAGTCATACCGCATATGTGGCGTACAGTCTCTCCCATATATAGCAGACTCAGCCGAGACGACTCGGGGTTCACTGCTTTCACCACGCCGTCCTCCGGCGTCGGCGCCTTACGTGCTCTATCTATCTCCCCGTCGAATCGGCTGGTAGCCTCGTCGTCGCGGGACAATGCCGAGCCGCCGGGGAATCACCGTCGCGCGCGCGGTGGCGCTTGTCGCCGTGCTGCTCATCTTCGCGGCGCCCGCCACAGCCAACGGAGCTGCGGCTGCCGTCGCCGAGGAGGGCACGGCGACCAGCAGCTTCCTTGACTACTTCCTGGGCGACTTGTTCCACATCCCTGGGCAGATGGTACTGTACCCATATGCGCGCGTGCCCTTCAGTATTCGACAATCACATGATCTTTTCTTCTTCGTCTTTTTTAATAAAATGCGCGTGTCCACGTCGCTTTGCAGGAACCGAAAGCGCCGCTGTCCCGGCCGTGGAAAATCTTCAACGTCTCCGGTGATGGCGGCGTGCTCGCGTTCGGCTGCGCCGGCGACGTCCCCACGCTGCGCCTCGTTCCACCCACTGACAGCAAATGCATTAACGGCAGCCTACCACATGACACCTGCGGCGGCGGTGGCGGGTCACCGGCGGGAACGAAGCCGGTGCAGTACAAGTTCAGCCGCCGGATACTCGGCGATGTTCTGGGCTGAGACCGCCGGCGGCAACGAGGGGCAGGAGAAGGAGAGCGTAGCTGCTCCACTGATGCCATTGCCGAAGCTGCAGCTGAAGGCGATCCTGAAGCTGGTGGCGGCGATCATGGACGCGGCGTGGAGGGGCGAGCAGAAGGGCCCGGCCGACACGGTGGCTTTCTACGTGAAAGAGCCCGGGTGGCTCGTCGTCATGGGGCGGGAGGACGTGGATCGAGTTCCACAAGCCGTGGGAGAGGCTCGACGGGAGGATTCGGTATGTCACCCTAGGAGTCGTAGTCTAGCTTTTCGATCGCAATGTGGGAATTTAGATTTGTATACACAGCATGCAGTTAACGAAAGTGCATCAGTAGCTACAAAACTTCATGTAGTCACAGCTCAATTTTTTGAAACAAGATACATATAATTATAAACGTAATTCTGATTTCTATCTTTTATGAGTGAGTGTTGCCGGTCCTTAAGTATCAAATCTGACCGTTAACAATGACATAAAACAAACACAAAACTATAAATAGAAGTTTAGTTCTAAACACTTCCACAAGTTTGGTGAATCATTAATGTGGGATACGGGTACCCAGGGGCCCCTCACCGACCAGGATGTCAGTCAGTCTGGGCCCACGTCTGATAGGAATGTGGCCCGACCCATGGCCCGGCCCACAGGACAGCCCATACTTACCAAACAAGATCACGAAGACTTACCCCGCAAGGCGAGCGGCGCGGCACCCGGATCTTGCGAGATAAGCGTGACCCAGCTGGCAGATCGCGGCCGTATATCTTGGAGATTATGTTGTAACCAACTCGGAATACTTTCCTAGCTGTAAGCCGATCACTACAAGAAAAATGACCTTTGGTCCCTTGTCATTTAGTACCGGTTGTCTAAAACCCGGTACTAAAATGGTCACCGACCCATTTAGTACCGGTTTGTAACATTGGAAGCCTCGGAGAGCCATTTAGTCGCGGTTTGTAACACAAACCGGTACTAAACGGTGCACGTTAGTACCGGCTAGTGTTACAATCCGATACAAAAATGGCGTGCCACTTTAGTCCCGGTTTGTAACACTAGCCGGTACTAACGACGTGCACTGTTTAGTACCGGTTTGTGTTACAAACCGGGACTAAATGGGCCTGCACGGGTTACTTTAAAAGGAATACATCTCCCACTCAGCCACAAGTGATGCATAGGTGGGATGGTAAGGAAGCTACGCGCGAGGCCGGAGGTCATGGGTTCGAATCCTCGCGGCCGCGTTCGCGTATTTACACGTGAAAAAATTTTCAAATATTTTTTTTCCTTTTTTTTGGGCGTAAAGTCAGTTACCAGCCGGTACTAACGTGCACCGTTTAGTACCGGTTGTAGAACCGGTACTAAACGACGAGACACTTTAGTCTCGAAAGTTTAGTACCGGTTCAACAAGCGGTACTAAACACGCCTTCCGGCCCGATACTAAAGCCTCTTTCTCCACTAGTGGATAAGATTAGATCTCAACCGACATGTAACCCTATGCTGTTAGCCTATATGAGACGGCCTTCCCCCGAGGGCAATTCATCCTCATCATTGTAACCACCCACCAACTCGCCATTGCTCGAGAGCTTTGCGGAGCACAGCAATACAAGACACCACCGAACACAGGACGTAGCGTTTGTGCCTCCCGGCCGCCTGAACCTGTTTAAACCTTACGTCTCCTGTGTCTCCTACAGTGGAATGCCGGATCCCATGTCCGACAATTAATTTCAGGGATACAAGTTTGGAAATAGAAGAAACGTGCAGATTTTAGATTCTTTATAGCAAACACAAGCAAAATATATTGCTCGTAGTTCAAAGTATAATCTGTCTTTATATCATGATATTTTTAACCATCTTTTCAGCTTTGTTTCTTTTAAATAAACATTAACTTTTCAAGATCTTTTACCTAACTAGCAGAGAGGCACGTGCCGCATGCACGTGTTTTAAAAAATATAGCATGAAAAAAGAGTCCTGACTACCGACGTATAGCGTGAGAAAGAGTCCTGACCGCCGACGTATAGCGTGAGAAAAAGTCCTGGCCGCTAATGTACAGGACCCGTGGCCCACTTGTCGGACCAATGGGTCCTTAATATTTGACAACCATGGGTCCACTTGTCAGATTTGACGAAACAAAATTCTTTCGCTCTTTTTAGTATAGACTAGCAAAAGAGCACGTGCCACAGGCACGTGTTTTAAAAAAATTACAAAATTAGTGATGTAGTTAACATGGACTCTTTAGATTAATCTAGAGCATTCGATCATCATAAAATCCGACAGTGTAGGAGTGCTGTAGTCAACATGGACATTTTAGATTAATTTAGAGAGTCTGATCATCATCATAAGATCCGACGGTGTTGGAGGAGTAAGAGTAACCTGTAAGATTTGGTACGAAAATTTCGTCATCCTTTATAATATAGATTATATATAAATAATTCCATGTTTCAATTTTTTTATCTGAACCACAAACCAATGTAACCGATAGGGCTCCTCTGCTGTAGTGCGTTGCCGCTTTGGGTCAGTGACAGGTGGACCCAGACCAATTTGTCCGCAGCCCAAATGCAGAGAAGCTGCTTCGAATGTACTAGCTTATACAGTAAACTAGGTGATACCTCGCACGTTGCTGCGTGAATTTCTTAAACAAAATTTTAAAATGAAACCTAATAGTTGAAATGCTAAGGTGATTGCATGGCAACATTCTTTTGCAAATGACATTATATATGAAAACATGTTCATTTTGTTGAGAGAGAACGACTTTTAAACGATTGATCATCGGCGTATTTTTACTGTGGAAATTTTGTACAAATAAGCTGCATGTATAGATGCTATTAGCCACAGAAAATCAAAGATATGAATAAATGGTCCTAGCTAGTGGATGGTGGAGAGGTGATGACGTGGCGTCATGAGGATTGAGAGAAGTCCTTTAGTAGGACCGTTTATATAGGTATAGAAGATGTCTCCATACTAGCAAAATGCTCAGTCAAAATTATTGCACCGCATTCAAAGAACTAATATAATGTAAGGTAGCTAAGTGATGATTTTCTATTCAGTATGGATTACTTAAAATTTTAAGCTTGTTTTTATGCAGAAAAAAGGAACACATACTTTTTTTTCTTGGTACTTCGAATCAACATTTTTTTGACAGTGGCGCACATAGCGCCAATCTAACTAAGCTTGTGCTAATAACCGTCAATTCCTGCCGGCCTGATAGCATGTCCGCCTCGCCTGTCTTTCTATAGCCACAAACTACTCCTGCTAGGGTTGTGATGCGTCAACATCGCCATATAGTGCCACACGCCGATCACGCTGGAAGTGACACTGCACCTTAATTACACCACAAATATATGTACAGACGTACAGTTGGCCGGTCGTTTTCTCCCGCAAGTTCTCGTCCTCGTGGGCAATGGTCGACGTAATCCAGTCATGTGTGTATCATCTTGCATTGCACGTCATGTCTTAGATCCGTGGTCATATATGTCAGCGTAGACCGTAGAGACACTGGTTTGATGAAGTCATATATATATATATATATATATATATATATATATATATATGTCAGCGTAGACCGTAGAGACAGCCGTAGTGCCGCAGTTAATCCAGTTCTTAGCTGCCCGCTACCACATCGCGGCGTTGCGCTAAAATGTGCAGTCCGACTCCGAACCTTTGCTAACCTACTAGTTACAACCAAAGAGGTTAGCGGGCGGCAAAGGATGAAGAAACACCTAGACAAATGTAGAGGCATGGAAGCTAGCCTATACTACGAGGTTGCTATTTCTTTCCAGACAGCGCCCATGTTGCCTTACATTTCTTTGATAAACTATAAAAATCCGGCCTGTTATATCCACAAGTGGCTATATATAGCCAAATGTTACAACAGTTTTTATACTCTAAACCTCAAAAATTGGGAGCATAAAAATGCAAGGAAAAAACTTTAAGACAAAAGAAAAAATTAAAATATTAAGCTTCAAATTTATTATTCGCATGTGTTTCAAGCTTGCATTCTCTTTATTAGACAGCTCCATTCCAACACACCTCTTGTCTACTTTGAAACTTGATGTTCGGATCGTGCTGCCACAAAATTTGACTTTTGTCTCCCGCCAAACCTCATCGTAAAGAAAAATCCCAACTTTTATGCTTCAAGCCAAAGTGGTGTGGGATCTTCCAAGCGATGCCTTCACGAAGGGAACAATACCGACCACCTGCCATCACACGCCATCCAGGCAGAGTTTCCTCCGATGAATCCTAGAGATAAAGGGGAAGAACATCGATCATGCTTCCAAGGAAGAGAAATGGCACCTGAGAACGTCATCTTCATCGTCTTCGACAACATATGCCAGGGGACTCTCAGTTTTGGGCTGGCCTGATGAAGGTTAGAGATGAGTTCTTTAAACTGGGAATCTTCGCTCTGGGTGATGGATCCCAGATAAGGTTCTAAGAGGATGCTTGGGTTACATGTCGTCACTTAAAAGAATTTTATCCCTCTTTATACAATATTGTAAGAAAAAGGAGTGCTACGGTACAATCTGTTTTATCCATGACACCTTTAAATGTAGCATTTAGAGGGTCTCTTACAGGAGGTAATCTACAGGCCTGGCATCAAATTGTGGCCATGGTGATGAATGTACATTTATCTAGTCAGAGAGATCAGTTTATTTGGGGTTTGCAACAAAATGGAGTGTTTTCTGTTCACTATATGTACATGGCCTTATTAATAACCCAAGCATTACCGGTTAATACGGAAATATGGCAATTCAAGATCCCACTGAAAATAAAGGTATTTATGTGGTACTTGACCAAAGGGGTAGTCTTAACCGAAGATATTTTGGCTCGAAAACAGTGCCATGGTAATTTGAATTGTTCTTTTTTTTCACATAATGAGACCATTCAACATTTGTTTTTTGATTCCACCTTGCAAAATTTATTTGGAGAATTATTCAAGTTTTCTTTAATTTGTCACCACCAACTAGCACGGATGATATGTTTAATGGCTGGTTGTTTGGGATAAAAGGGAAACTTAGATCCCAAATATTAGCAGGTGCAAGTGCCATTTGTTGGGAAATTTAGATCTCAAGAAATAAAATAGTATTTGACAAAGGCATAGTGCCTTCATACTTGCAGGTACTCTTCAGAGGGACACACTGGACTCGATTTTGGTGGTTACAACATAAGCAGGAGCGAGGACCACCCTACATCGAGTATGGGGTGTAGAATGCTTGAGTCCACAGCCATGAAAGTCTTAGCTACTCATGGATGGAGTTTTAGTAACAGAATTACCTTTTGATTGTTTACATGTAAAGCTTTAAGAGTGTCTTGTGCTTCAAAAAATGCAAGTACTTTATTTCTTTAATTCCATGTTTTTTGTTGGCTTAAGCGTGTAATAATGAACAGTTATATGCATTTTTTGGACGCCCAGCCCAAATAGAGGCTGGTGGGCCCCCGTCGCGCAGCCCTATATAGAGGAGGTGGGGGCAACGGCACAAGATACGAGGTTGACCGCTGCCGCCATTCCTCACCGTTCTCTAAACCTAACCCGATCCACAGGGGGGCTGTCAGCGACGGGAAGCACTACCAAGCCGCCGTCGCGCCCTGCAGTCATCGTCGCCCCTACAACCTCTACTCCGACCGTCGCTGCCCGTGTGCAGACCATAACCAACGAACCAGCGATGGCCGGAGCGGCTCAAGGTACACACAATATTCCATATTGTTCCCGATGATCTACTCCTAGACGATCCAAGAAATCCTATCAATGGCATCAAGAGCCAGGTCTAGTGACGTAGATCCTGCTGGGGACAGAACAGAACATAGAAAAGAATTTTTCGATCTCGGATCGAAAGAGAAGAAAGAAAACGAGAATCATCTCGATCTTGGATCGGGGGAAGAAAAGCTTAGCATGAATCTCAGAGAAGGAAAAATGGAACCCTAGGAACCGCTCGGGCGGGCTTTTGCCCCGCGTGAAGAGTGGAGGGCCGTCGGATCAAGATCCGTGGCGACGGACGACCAGCAACAGGAAGGATTCGATCTCGAATCGAAGCAGAATCACAGTTACCAAAATCATAACTGGGAAAAGACAGAACAGAACGACGGCACCCCTCGCCGCCGGTCAAGTAGACCACCACCACCGCTTACCTCATCGCACAGGGGTGGCAAGAGGGTCGCCGGCCATGGCGTTACCAGAGCAGGCCGGCAAGAAGGGCAGCGCGGCGGCACAGACGCCGCCGGCCCGAGTTGACTAGAACAAAAAAAAACTCAAAATCCGAGCAAACCCTAAGTTGCAGGGGCCAGGGGAGCAGGACCTACCTGTGGGTCTCTCTCGCCGCCAGTCATCACCGCCGAACGGCGGGAATGGGTGCCGGAGCAACACCGCTCGACGGCGGCGCACTCGCCCGTGAAGGGGAATGCGCGCGCCGGCGAGGGGGTTCATCCCGGTGCCACGAGCATGAAGAGGGGAGAGGAGAACGCGGCTCATCCTCGCTGGCGCCGGCGAGATGCCGGCCATGGCAGCCCTCACACTCTCGTCTGGATCTCGTGGCTAGTTTTTGCTCGGGTCTGGGGGAGGTGAAAATGGCGCCAGGGCTAGGAAAGAAGAGGGCCGGCTCGAGAGAGGTCGCCGGCCATGGGACGGCGGCGAGGCCGGCCGGCACGGCTGCCTGAGCGCCGCTGGCTCGGGCCTGGAGAAAGAAAAAGATGGGATTAATTTTTAGGGTTTCGAGGGCAGCCGGCCGCTCGGCGGTTTTGATCAGGAGAGAAACGCGCTCGACCGTCCGATCGATTGGACGGCCAGCAGCAGCCGGCGGCCGTGGGCTGGTCTCGGCCCAGGAACGCACGCGCGCGCAAGCAGGCCGAAAGGCGGCAGCCCGGAGGCTTCACGGGCCGCGCGCACTCGCGCGCGAGAGCGGGCCGCGCTGAGCTAGGCTAGCGAGCCGAGCCGCTGCGCAGGCCGTGCTGGAGTGGGCCGCAGGCCATTTTCAGTTCCGGGCGCGACAGAGTTTAAGGACTAAAATCAGACTTTTGTAATACGGGCTGATTTTGCTGCTGGGCCAGAAAGAAAGAAATGCACAGTAAAAGTTTCTTTATTTGTTTTATTCTTTTCAGAAGTAATTTATTGATGTTTGATGTATGGTTTTCGTCTCTATTCAAATTTGAACCAAAGGGATAATTTGTTTGGAGAGTAGAAAAGTACACAGTGTTGCTTCTGAATAGAATAATAGAATTTTTTCTGTTAGTAAAGTTAAATTGTTGTTCTTTTAATTAGAACCAACGGGAAGATTAATTTTTAAGAGAACGAATGGGTCGTGTGCCAGGCTTTTGGGCCACGCCGAACCAAGTAAACAAGACGAGCTAGGCCATTTGGCCAGCTCGTGGATCAAGTTACGCAGAGGCGTGGACGTGACGAGAAAACGCGGGCCGCGAGTGCGTGAGCAGACTGTGGGTTGTTTATGCGCGACTGGGCCAAAAGTAAAGATGGGAACAGTGACGTTTTGCATTTAATATAATCTTTTTCAGAAGCAATTATATGCTGAATTTTGTAAAGTTTTATCTCCTTTTAAACTTTTTAAATGAGATGTTGCTTCTGAATAGTTTTAAAGTAAAGTTCCATCCTCTAAATTAAGTTCCATTTAGAGGAGTAGAAAGACATTTATTTAAGTTAAAATTATGGTATTGTTATTTATCTGACCAAAGTTGATGATAACAATATTATAATTCTATAAGTTCAATGTTTATGGTTTATATCTCTGATAAATTTTGTATCAAAGTGATCAATTTTTCAGAAAATTGATAAAGATTAAGAACTACTCTCAAAGTAGAGAAATGTTTTTTCTTGTTTTCCGCTGCAAGGAATATGATGATTTTGTTATTGTCTGCGCAAAGTTATTCAATAGCAATATCATAATATTATTTTTGAGTTATATGCATTAATTCTGTTTCTGCCCAAAGGTGATTTAGAATTGATGTAGTAGAGTGATGTTTTATTCTATTTCTGCCCAAAGGTGACTTAGAATATGAAAGAATGATTACATGCGCTGATTCTATTTTGTGATATGAATTTAGTGTATTGATAAAGTTTAAGAAAAGATCTTAAACTTAAGAAATGTGTAAAGCTTTTGTATTATTTCTATTTCTGCCCCAAGGTGATGCGGAAGTAATATAGAGATATGATGTTTTGTTCTATTTTCTACCCAAAGGTGATATAGAATGGAACATAAAGATTTTAGAGTCTAATAAGCATTATTATTGATTATTTTCTCAGACAAAAGGTATTCATGCTCTCATTCTTGAAAGCAGTAAGAAAAGCAATCTGGGTACTTGTGACTCAAAAGATGACAAAAGAAGAAGGCCACAGCATTAGGGACAGTGTTCTCGTTACAAAGTGCCTTCAAAAGAAAGTATTCTTGGACATTGATCCAAGAAGAAAAAAAAATTAAAATAATGCTTATGTCAGACAATCTCGCAAGGCGGGAGAAAGTTGCTACTACTCATGTGTTTTTAGTGTATCCCACAGCGGGAGAAAAGTATGGAGTAGTTTTCATGCTATCGTTGTATTGATCATGCATTTTCATTGTGTCATGGTGATCAAGCACTCTCTGTTCGCCTAAACGGCCGTTTAGTCCGTTTAAACGCCGTTTAAACGGTAAACAGAGGTCGACTGTGTCGTTTAGGCCCTAAACGGTGGATTAAACTGTTGGACCGTTTAAACCCGTTTAAACCGTTTAAAATCATCTAAACCGTCTAAACGCACTCGAGTTAATCAGTGATTACATAAGTTAAATGACCATTAAATTCATAATTTAGTCAATAGGATGATTACAACTACTATAATGAACTTCGAAGTAATTAAAATCGTAAGTATACGAAGTGTTGTAGGATATAGATTTCTCCCAAAAATATTATTTGGTAGAATACTTACTTTTTAGATGTGCAAATATATAGAACTTCTAGCAAGTTTGACTTTTATGTACACAAATATGTATATTTTAGTGTTACTATGCAAAACTGTTTAGGCTGTTTAACTCCGTTTAAACACCGTTTAAACAGATTAAACGCTAAACAAAGGGTGACTGACTGTTTACCGTTTAGCGTTTAGGATAACATTGCAAGCACTCAATGAGTTCAAGTCACAGACAAACCTAAAGATACAAATGACATGTGAGTGTGACTTGCAAGAGAACTAAGGATAAAGAACTCTATTGAGTTGATTTAGAAGGATAAAAAAAAGGTACTCCCGTACGAGCTAAATAATAATTATGTTTTTGCACGACATAATCATGCAAGAAAATAATTAGAGTTTCCTCATTCACATTAGTTTGAAAGGTTTCGAAATTGTGATAGAAAGATTCTAACCACATTTCGAGGGGGAGAAATATGAGATCAATTAAGAAAAGAGAATAGATGTAACTTTTTCAATACTTAATGTAATGCAAAGTGATCTATAAATGATGAATGTGATCATCAGGGGAGTACGACGGTCATAATGACAATACCCCTAAAGTAAAGAAATAGCTAAATTCCTGAATTTTATAAAGTTTCAAGGAAGATAGCGCAGTTACCCAGTATTCTATACTGGGCAAGTCTCAGCAAACCCTATTCATATTCTCAATAGAGTACAAAGTAAGTACCCTCGCTAAACCACTTGCAGTGTGTGTGGGGGAGATCAACTGAGGCTGAAGTATTTAACCCATATATAGGGAAGCAGATCCCAAAAGCTGCCATTTCATTGGCAAACTTGAGATAAAGGATGAAAATGTGAGGGGGAGTATGGTGATCAAGTTGATCTTGAGGAGAAGAGGGTGCAAGTACTCTCTTCGATGATTCAGGAGCCGTCTTGGCGGCTATACTCGTGGCAACAATATTGATCATGAGAAAGAACGTTACCAGCTCCACATGATAGAGTTTGTGCCATGAAGAGCGTTCACTTATCGAAGTGGCTCATGGCCATAGAAAATGAGTTGAACTCGATAAGTTCCAACGTGTTTTGAGACTCAGTAGTTATTTCCTAATGGAGCCAAAACATCAGGCTGTGATGGGTCTGACAGTCGAATTGTGACTCCAAAGGGAACATGTAGAGAAGTAAAGTGCGACATAAATCGAAAGATTTTGCACAAAGTAATGGCACATAATAATCTGAGTTACATCAGATGAAAGTAAAGATAACATCCTTAGATGTGTTTTCTGTGAAGATAATTACATGTCATAACCCAAAGGTTTTGTCATGGAGGTAAAAGAATATAAGGAATGCTGCTTGAAGAAGTTATTTATAGCCTAGAGCAAGTCTCTAGACAATAGTTTTTGAAGTTAAGACTCAGTTATTTTGGGTTAGAGAAAAAGAGAGGATAATTGCATAAAGGTATGGAATGGGAAAATCCTTTTCCTAATCATGTTCATGTAGATGACATTTCACTTACTAGCAGTGATGTCAGTCTGCTAATGAAAACAAGGAAATCTTTGTCCTCAAAGATTCAATCTCGGTGAAATTCATCTAGATTAAAGAAAAGGGGTATTAGGAATATCGTACATGCACGTTAAGAAATGTTTCTGATTAAATAAAATGTGCATGCGAGAAAGCCTACGTCTGTCCTTAAAGTCAAGGGTAATGGTTTTGGAAACTTTAGTGTTTCAATTATGAGTAAGAAGTGGTTATGGGAACTATAGTGTTCCAAAAACCAATAAGGAGAAGATTAAAATAATATGGTACCATATGCTCCAGCTGTTGGAAGCTTAATGCAAAAGATGCAAAAGAATAACATTACCTTGACGTAGTTCAAGTATCCGGGTTGTTTTGCCAATGACCAGTCCAGATATAGATCACTGGATTGGAGTTAAGTATATCGGTCTCATGCTATATTAAGAAAGAAATAACCAGTGCTCTCAAAAGATTGTGAGTACAGGGTAGAACTTGTGAAATGTGTAGCGAAATCCACAATTGTCGCTAACTTTCATATTTTTTGGGGTTTTTGTGTGGAAAATCTCCAAAGAGTGAAACAATTATCATCAATGTGATGTAAAGATATAATATAGCATGATATGAGGCCTGAGGGACAGGCAAAATGGTTAAGAAAACCAGTGCCCGGAGTTGATAATGGTTGACAACAGCAACAACCATCCAAGTATTTCACTCCTATGACAACGAGTCAAGTGTGGTGCCAAACACATTGACATAAAGGCATACGTTGTAAAGGAGAAAGTCCGGAATCATGTTGAAAAGCAACAATCAAGTACTTACGGATCCGTCTATTAAAGGCTTACCACCCAGTGTGTGCAGAGGACACAGAGTCGACATGGGTTCAAGGTATTGCCTATTGATTTCCAGACTATAAAGGCCCAAAGTCATGATCCTTCAAAATGAATAAGTATATCGTGGTTGGTTAATCCGATTGAATTGACAATCATGATGACCCATGCTCGATGTGCTTGTTTGTGATGAAGTGGAAGCTAAGCGAAGAGCTGAAGTGTTAGAAAAACTTAAGGTGAGATCAAGGGGGAGAATGTTAGGTTGATCTCCACCGGTTGGCCCAAAGGCCAACTGGGCCCTTGACCGTATTCCATATTGTTCCCGATGATCTACTCCTAGACGATCCAAGAAATCCTATCACTAGGGCCTTGTACATGTACATATTTCTTGCTTTTTCTTATATATAAAAAAAGTGTCAGTGGGGACTAGGGATCTTCCCCACTGTTATGCTAAAAAAGCATAGGGACCACTAATATATACTTTGCTTAATGTTTGCTCAAACTTGCCTATCTTTGCTTGGTCCCAATTGTTAACTTTGCAATTAAAAAACCTATTTAAATAATGCGCATTATATATATACATAGCTATGACAGACTTTGCTTTCCAATCTGTATGCTTTTCATGATTAATTGCATTTCTATGTATACATACTTATACAATAGCAATTGGTTTTCTTATTGATCTCTACATGCACGTACATGTAGAATTCATGGTGACACGCACCATATATGTGATTTTAGTTTTCTCAATTATACTGATACAGTAATGGATTATTTAAAGCATGTTTTCCTTGGGATTTTTAGAATTTATTTTTCTCTTGGCCATCTCCTTAAAATTAATGAAGCTCTAAAAGATTTATCCAATAAGTAATAGTAAGATTGGCTTGATGCTTATAAATATTATCTATAGATGGTGGAAGGGCGCTCTACAGAGATGTGAAGCTAACCTGCTCTCGGGACCGTGCTGTGGAGATGTACTTCTGGGCCTTTGGATTGTTCCAAGGCGAGCATCATTCTCATGCAAGAATAATGGTTTCTAGGATTATTGCATTTATAAGTCTGATGGATGACACCTATGATACTCATGCGACTTTTGAGGAGTGCAAAACACTCAATGAAGCTTTTCAAAGGTAACTTCTTTATGACTTGTTGCAGTGTTTCCACTGGGCGCGCAGTTTTTTAGCTGTCTCATGCTGCCTGTATATGTCGATCACTCGCTATCCCTTTTGCTTCTTGTTAACACCAGATCTAATGCCACTTTCTTACCTCATGCTTCCCCTGTGTCAATCACTCGGCATCCCTTTATCTTCCTCTCAACACTGGATCGATTGTTACAATACTGCTAATTGTAGTTTCATTCTGATTATTACTGGTGTCCTGTCAGCATTTGTAATGATATGATAAAAAATAATGAAGAGAGATAAGAGAGGGGTGTTTGATCAATGGAACAAGGAACCAGATTGGGTGACCAGTTGGACTAGCAAAATTGTGAACCAGTGACCCGTTTTTTGGAATGGGAAGCATTATTAATTTCAAAATCCTTACATCGAAGTGATTAAAATTCTTAAAAAGCTCCCAGCCGCCTCTGCGTAATTAGGATACACAAAGACTTTCAAAAATTTACAAACTCACAAAATAGTACAAGAAGAACTGACATACTAATGATATACAATCTGTAGACTTGGACTAACATCCATGTGCCGGGATAAAAATGTCCTTGGCGACTTGGGAAAATCATCGAGATGCCGCTGCAACTAAATATTGAGATTTTGGTGTCTAGAAGATAGCCCAAGTATGAAGCCAGTGAACCAGTGACCCTACCGGTTTGGTTCACATAAAAGCCATTTTTGCTGAAAAAGAAACCACCGGAGAACTGAAGAATATATTATCAGCATTTATTGAGCTGAGAACAGGCCTATATCTGACCTAATGTAGCACCTAGAGGGCCAAAGAGTAAAATGAACCAAATATATATGTGGAGAAATGTGGGGGTCCAAATAAACCTTGTTCTGCAGGTTGAATTCTACTTCCACTAGTAATCTTATGTATATTTCTTATGCCAATGGATGGAATATACAACCATTTTAAATCATTTTTGGACGGGTCGGCCCATTGGTCCAACCACTAAACCACCAGCCTTACCTACTGGATGACCAGAGCTGATTTTCAATCTATGGTGCACCCTTTGCACATGAGGCCTGTTTCCACATATTTACCCTTTGCATTTTCATAAACACATTTTCATTCTCTGGTGCACTATATATTTCTACCATTTATAGGTTAATTGATACACTACAACAAAAGTACATTGCTTACGTAATTATTATGATCTGCAGATGGGATGAGAGTGCAGCATCTAATCTACCTGAATATCTGCGAGCGTTTTATATCAAAATAATAACCAGTTTTAATGAATTCGACAATATCCACGAACCAGGTGAAAAGTATCGCGCGTCTTACGTCCAAGAAGCGGTACGTAATCGATCTGTACTCAAGGCATGGAATAAACCCATGTACAATTCTTTTTGAAACTAATAATCTGTACCCAAGCCATGGAACAAACCGACCACATGTTTTTATACACTTTAGACCATATAATAAAGTATGCGTGGTTAATGCAAAACAATAATGGAGCCAACGATATCTTTTCAGAAAATTCCAACAACTTTATTTTTGTTTTTAGTATATGTTTCTGTCCAAATATTACCTTAAGGAGGTCCAATGGTGCAATGAGAACTACATGCCGAGCTTCAAAGATCAGCTAGATCTTTCCTCCTTGTCGTCATCCATTCCAGTACTGACCCTTGCGGCGCTTATGGCTGTGGGTGATGAGGTAACCAAGGAAGCAGTTGAGTGGGCACGTGGTGTACCTGACATGGTCCATGCCTGTGGAGAGATTGGTCGCTTACTCAATGACATATCTGCTTTCAAGGTACTACTACATCTAATTTATTAAAAGATAATTTGAAATTAACATCAACTGCCACTGGTTTAAAAGATAATTAAACACGTCATGAAGTTTTTGAAGATGAGCGCAAAAAAAAAGTAATTCTAAGTTAAATGTGTTCAACCTAAAAGCATATAGGCTTATAGGGAATGATGACACTACTGCAGCGACCATTATGCTAATCAACGCGAAACCCTCATCCGCGCCGGCGCCAACGCCGCTTCCATTTAGATGATGCGAATGAGGTGTCATCATAAGCGGTTTTATAACCACTTCGAATGACTGCTTAAACGTGCCGGTATGTTTCGCACCGCTTAGAATGAGTGCCTATTCAAGTGAACCTGTAGCTTCTTCGAGTAAAGGAGGAACTTAGACCAGCAGTAAAGCAATGGCTTAGTGCAACCCTTTGATGTTTGTTTTTCTATTCCCTGTCCTCTTTGTACCTGGCTTTAGAACTCTCTGTAAGTATCCGTCTGAAAACTCTTTTATAAATTGAAGCACTGTGGGGACCTCCCCCACAATTTTACCTTCAAAAAACAAAAAGAATGAGTGCCTATTCGTAGCGGCTTTTAGTACACTGGTTCGTTTGGTTGACCTAAATGAACTGGGTTAATTAGCACTGCGGCGTTTAATTAGCCTACTGGTGAAGTCGTGCTCTAGATCTGCAAGAGCATGGGCCTTGTCCAAAGCCAAAGCCGCCTTCACGGCTGCAGATCTGGCTCGTGCCTCCCGCGCAGCTAGCCGCCTCGCGATGGAGGTGACCTGATCCATTGCGATGAGGGTGGCATAGGCAATCACGGATTCCGAGACTCCGCCACAGATATGATCACAGCAGCGGCGAAGGAGCGGAGGAAGACCAGTCACGCGGAGTCGGCTAACCACAGCCGCCAGAGCTGCCACAGTCTTGGCTCCTTCTTGCGAAGGATGAGGACAAGGGACGGATGGAGCGGCGGAGCAGTGGAGGCGGCGTAGCAGCGAAAGAAGATAGTGGATAGGGTTAGGGCTGTCCAAATGGTGTGGGCTTATTTGACGACAGCGGTGGAGCTAACATGAGCTGGGTCGTGATTCTTCGTGACGTATGCGATCACCACCCAACGCTGCTCCCCATTCCATGCTGGCAGTTCCTAGAGGACGTAGTGGGAGATGAACACCTTTGTCACTCGTGGTGGAGGTACGGCGAAAGGGGAGAGCATGAATTCGAAAGAGACTCCTTTGGCAGCCATTGCGATGAAGGACGAAGAGAGCGCTCTAGATTGATTCGAAGATGAAAGACAGAGAGAGTAAAAGATAAGATCAGAGATGGGATGACATGGCCGGATAGATTGGGACTATCTATATATAATGGAAGAAGGCAACCAACTTGTATTGCTTACGATGAAACGGTTTGTGCCGCGCGCTTGATCGACTTCCAAGACTCGGTTGAAATTGATGATAGGGAGAAACTGTTGCGTGTGCTTCAACTTCTAAGAGAGGCGCTGTTCAAATTCCCAAAGAAATCGGCCTAACTTCGGAAACGATTATTCTATCCTGCATATGTTGCACCGGTTAGAGTGCACGATTATTCTAACCCGTTCTATCCTGCACCGGCTCGTTTGCTTAAATGAGCTAGCCCAGTAAGTCTACTGGCATATTTGAGGGCCTTATTCATGCCGGTGCCATGTTTGAACCGCTTCAAATGACTTAAACGAAGCAGTGCAGTAGTATGAGAAACTCACATATTCTTTAACACTTCCCCTCATATGAAAGTCTCTTAGGCTACAAATGTGTAAATAGCATTATGTTATTTATTTTGGCTAGAAAGGACTTGAAATTGAGACATCTGATCCAAAATATTCTTACCCTAACAAATTGAATTCCAATGTGAAAATATTTCTTGAATGTACTTGGGACGATGTCAAGTCATCTCAACCCATGGGTTCAACCTGACGAAACCTTCTTAGGGTTTCCATTTGTATACGTATATGGAAATGTATAAACCTTTTATAGATACATTTATCTGCACAGAAAGGGCGGAAGCAGAAAAATGACGTCGCTAACTCCCTGGAGTGCTACATGATGGAGCATGGGACTACTGCAGCTCAGGCTGCAACGGAGCTCTCAGTGATGATCGAGCATGCATGGAGGAGAATCAACCAGGCGTCAATGGGGATTGATCGATCACTTCTGCCAGCTGTGAAGGTTGCCGTCATCAACCTAGTGAGGGCGAATGAGATCATGTATTGTGGAGGCAATGATAAGTACACCTTTACCGGTGACCTCGAAGGCCTCGTGACCTCCCTATTCCTCAAGAGCATCCCTGTTTAAGTGTTGAAATTTATTTTGTGTTAATCTATTCTTAAGTATGCTTCGCTTATGTATGAGTTTGGTCATGTTCCTTGCAATAAAACAATGAATAATCGGTCTCTGTGAGTATTGGCATTGCAAATTAATTAGTGTCTAACAAATGGCATATAGTGACGTGCTAATTTGTTACGCTTATGGTAGCATTTTTGCATGTGCTCGTGGCCATGTTTATTTCGATGCACTCGTTGTAGTGTTGATGTATTTTATACCAATGTGACACACTCATGGGATTGGTGTTGCATGCATTGCTATTGTGTCAAGCCGTGGGCTTGTGCTTTATGCGGTTGCATGTGATTCATGTCCAGGTATTGCTTGTGGCGGAACGTTGTCGGTGACGGAATAGAACTAGGTTCAGGAGAAAGTGAGGTTTTGGACTATGTTCAAGGAGGAACTGAGATCCTATTAGTCAAGAATGTCACGCTATCATGTGGTGCGGTATCGACGAATATGTTGGCGTCACTAGTGCAGCAACCCTCATTCGGGCTAGTGCAGAATCCTCATCCTCAATGGTGCCAAACCTGCTACCACAGGACCACAGGGCCAATACGAATGAGGTCGTTATTCGTGTTGGTGCTACGGGAAGGAGGGTACGTATACTACGGGAAAATTGACCTTTAGTACCGGTCACAGGACGGGTTAGTACCGGTCACTACTAAAGGTCCGGTACTAACGTGCCGCTCGTTAGTACCGGTCACAAGCAGCCGGTACTAACGTGCCTCCATTTAGTACCGGTTGATAATACCAGCCGGTACTAAATTTCCCTACCGTCAGCCCCTAGAGGACGGGTTAGTACCGGTCACTACTAAAGGTCCGGTACTAACGTGCCGCTCGTTAGTACCGGTCACAAGCAGCCGATACTAACGTGCCTCCATTTAGTACCGGTTGATAATACCAGCCGGTACTAAATTTCCCTACCGTCAGCCCCTAGCAGCCCCCACCGCTGCCTCCCCTTTTCCTCTTCTTTTTCTATTCTTTTATTTTCACATTTTCCCAATCAACAAGGACAAGGATCACAATCACACATGAATATAATCATCAAAAAATCACATCACAAAAATCACAAAAAATATCATAATCTCTCACTCACAACAACAATATCACAAGAATCAACAATCCCTCAACAATCTCACACGAACAAGAATTCTAAAAATACTCTTGGCCTCGATCCCATCCTCTGCCTCAATCCGCGCCCCACGCAGGCCTGGCCCCCGCGCCAGGCCGCTGGCGCCGTCGTGCCAGGCCGCCGGCGCGAGCCCCACGGGCGAGGCAGCACGCCGCGCCCGCCGCGCCCGCCAGGCCGCCGCGCTGGGCCTCCACGCGCCTAGGCGCGCCGGCCGGGGAGGCGCGCGATCGGGGAGGCACCACAGCCCGCGTGCAGCTGCCTGGCCCCGCCGCCGCTGCCAGCGCGCGCCTGCGGGAGCCCCACCGCCGCGGGGATGCGCCGTTACCCCGCGCCCGCGGGAGCCATAGTGCCACGCGCGTCCGCGTGCCTCCCGCGCCGCTCGCCTGAGGAAGCTCGTCGGCCATGGGACGCCCTGCACGGGAGAGAAGGAGAGGAGAGGTCAGAGAAAGAGAAGATAAGATAAGGATGGAGGAGGGGTGTCGCGCGTGGAGAAAATAAAAGGAGCGGTGGGTGCAGGTTAGTACCGGCTCAAGGCTAGGCCTGGTACTAACCAGGCTACATTTTATACCGGGTGTAGCCTTTAACCGGTATTAAATCATCCGCGCAGAATTAGTACCAGCTAGGGAAACCAGCCGGTACTAAATTGGCTTCTGACAACTGTTAGAAGCCAATTTTGTACCGGCTCGTTTCTCTAGCCGGTACTAACTTGGTTTTTTGGACACTGTAGCCTGGAGCCGGTACTAAAGACGCCCTTTAGTACTGGCTCCAGCTAGCCGGCACTAAAGGCGAGGGATGAAATGTTGTTTCTCCCGTAAACCAGACCAAGGTTGGATGCGACCAAGCGATGGGGAGAGAGAGGCACCAAAACTTTGAGGACTTCGACTCGATCTGCAAACCACCACAGAACCGCAATTTTGATCTTATCCATACAAAACAACGCAAATCAAATTGAGAGACATGGAGCACACATTATGGAACTAAACAACACAAGATGGCACAACCGAAGGAGTAGGGGACCCAAGAGGTATCTCTCCTCAAGTCCAAGCAGAAAAGGGAAGAACAAGGCCGAGTGTGTATTGACATTTCTTAACGACGTTACCAACGACGTTACCAGTACCCCGGCAATGACGCCAGAAATGCTTGTTGGTGTTTACGTCACTATAATTGCTTAGTATCGCCGCTAGGAATACCATATGGTAATCTAACAATTGCGAATAAATCCACAAGCGCACGGATATACCATTGTAACACTTCACCCATGAGTATTCCCAAGGGTATTGTATTTCCCAAAGGAAGGCGGGATGGTTGAAGAATACTAGTGCAAACCATGAATATAGCAATAGCATGGATAGAGTCATACTAGGAGGGAGAAACAAGATAGATAGATATGATGGTAGTGTGACACACACAATGGATCAACTCAAGGACATCTAGGCTAGGGAAAAGGACTAAGAGTTAGCATCTAGGTTCTTATGTACTTTCTATACATGGCACAGGTCAAGCCAGAACTACGGGTCACACAAATATACAAGACGAAACAATGCACCCTAGAAGGGGGAGATAACCTCCCTCGTTGCTTACGCACAACCAGGTTGTTACTCATTTTAGAACTCCTACAACGAAGCCAAACGTGGGTGATTTCAGAGGGTCCAACGGGGCTATCACCACCAGCAGCCTACCCCGGCCAAACTGTGGGGAACGCTCATAATCTCTCGATGATTCCAACCCAAGCACCATGCTTGCATTGTTCACAACATATTGACCACCTCGAGCTATTGAGCTATTGATCAATGAGGCTATAAGGATAGCCGGAGAACCCAAAGCAAGGCATAGCTCAAACAAAGCATATAAAGCATGAAATCATATTCTAATTGAACTAGAGCAAAGTCTAGCATGTATGAGGGCACTCAATTCTATACTATCAAAGCAAGGGTATAGGACTTCACAAGCATATAAGCCAAGCATCATAAGAGAGCGAGAACTTGAGCACAGCTCAACCATATCATGATAGAGACAAACCATTTAAGAAGGAAATATATAATCAAAGTAGAATAATGTCTTCCTAGAACTAAGAGATACAAGAGCCATACCCTTGCCCCAAGAGACTTGGAACCTGAATAGAGCTACACTAGCCTAACTCCACTAAGCCTAGAGCCTAAAGAAGAGAGTGATTTCCCAAGAGTTGTGTGTCTCATTTGGAGGCCCCTCCCTCTTATTTATAGGCTCAAACCAGCAACATCTCGAGCGAATGTTCCTTGGAGCACCAGGAGCTCACACGTGGAAGCAGCAGATGAGAGCAGCCAATGGCGGTTTGGCCGACCCAGCAATGGCCTCCTTCGGATTGTGCTTCTTCAGGGTGGCTGACAGGTGGGTTCCAAGTGTTGTCTGCACGTGTGCTCACTGAGTTGAGGCAGTTTGGTCCCTGGTGGGCCCCTCAATCCATGTGATGCATATGTGGCGGCATCTGATCCATCGAAAGGTTGTCACTTGGATCCTTGAGGTGGATTCTCCTTCCTTTTACTTTATTTTCTGCAGCAAATCACCTAAAACCAAATATTCTCTAGTACATGTGGAACTACGTTATTCAAAGGGAAATATGCATGTTAGCATTGCAAATCCTTCACTTTAGTAGAGAATGTTGGCGGTTAATTTGGTACTTAACAGCCGCCAATAGTGTGCAAGGTGTATCAGATAGGTGTAAACTAAAGTCACCACGATCGAAGGTAAAAGGCGAAGTGGTGGATTCATTCATGAACTCTTCATCGTTTCACACATGTCTTTTGGGATTCTACGCAATCTTCAGTAAATTGGCCATTACTCCTGATTGAGAAACGAAATGATGTGTTGTTTATTGGAAACTAGATTTGAAGACCGATCCATCCATGTGTATCATTATCTCCATCTCTTCTTGAGATGGTTTAGACATGGATGAGAACTTGAATCATCTACAACAGTCTTTGTGCCAGTAAACATGGAGTCATGCCATGCTCACCATGTCTTTTATTTGGCAGGAAACTTTAATTGAATGGATCACTCGGACTTGGAGTCATGCCATGGTCAGCACATGGAATTATGAAATGTGAAACAATGTTTTATGTAGCCTACATAAGATAGATGTAGTGTTGATCACCCAACGTTAGCTAGTTGTGAACTATGTTCAATTCGAATCATGTATTGGTCACTTTACATACTACTTTCTTATGAACTATTTTTAATTCGGATAATGTAATGGCAATGCTTAATGATGAATTCAATTCATATTCAAGATGATACAATTCTTTTTTTTATAATTTTTTATTCAAAAATGGTTTATCATCCAAATATATCAAATGCAAAATTCAGTGCGACAAAGATCATTCTGTTGCAAAAACAACTAAATGCAATAATTGTACTTCATTGCTACAAGTTATTGCTACAACTCTATTTTGTATCGATACATTTTACTGCCACAACTCTATTTTGTAGGAGAATTAGGGACACGTGCTACTTTGCTATTATTTAGGGTCATTTCTGATAGTTTCAAGCTTAGTATTAGCGATCATTTTCTTGGAATTGCCTGTTTTTCATTGATGTAGGTTCATAGCTCCTTTGCTACCTAGTTTAGTCCAGCCTAATTCATCTCTCTACACAAACTCATATACTTGGTAAGAGCCAATATCTCACTTGTCCCATGGATTGATAATAAACCTCGGGGGAATACTCGAGAAAAACTATAACTGATCTATGGTGCTTGCGGTTCACGAATTGGCACACTAACTGCCACCAACAAGCTTTTCTAGTGCTATTACAGGGGAACAAGTTAATTTGTTGTGAGTCATTTTTGTATTAGTCTTGCTAACTCACTAACACTTAACTTTTGTGTAGACATTTTTTGTATTTTCCTTTTTTTTTACACTAGATGGATTTGATCATCTCACCATCGGAAAATAAAGAAATGTTGCTTAGGGAATTAGCAGAACCATGATTGGAGCAATTCAAGGTGCAAAATTTAGATTTTGCGCTTGCTAAAACCCACTAAGAATTGAAGCAAGGAATCATTAAGTTGGTGGTGACAAATCTATTTATAGAATTAAAGGACAACAAGCCATATAGACATCTTGAGTGATTCACGATGATATGCAAAACGATGCAACAAGTAGGAGTTTCGATTGCTTGTTTCAAGTGGGATAGTTTTCCACTATCCCTTGAAGATGAAGCGCGTAGATGGTACACACTTGCATCTATTGAAGTGAAGGAAAATTGGGCTTAGCTCGTGAATAAATTCTTCTCGAAGTATTTTTTTTCATATATTCAACATTTAATTTTACTGTGTGAGTACAATACATTGTTTAGAGTGTTGGGCAGCATTGTGGAGAGATCACCCACAATTTGATTGTGATGTAGCCTGAAGGAGGTAAGTGATCAATTTTAAGCAAACAGAGGGTGAAGGGATTGATGAAACTTGGAACCGATTTAATGAACTACTTGAGCAAGGCCCAAACTAGAGTTTTTCTATATATTTTATTTTTCACTAACCTCTAGCTCTGCTCATTTTGTATGTATGTGTGTAGGAGGTGATTTAATGGGAAAATGATTAGAGAAACAACATATATTTTACAAAGCACAAGCAATAGAGAAAAAGTGTATCGAGACTGGTAGAGGCACACGAACTGAGCGTAGCTGATCAGGTAAGGTTCCTTGTGATGGAACCTGTCTAACAGGGTTCAAATCTTCGACTTGATTCTTTTAGTGGTACGCGATGTGCTCGTTGATAGCGAGGCGCCAAAGGTGACTTCGTCACTCTCAAAGTTGTGCCGGCTCAGTTTCCTAAAGACTGATTCAGCCACATTGTCGGGAGTAGCGAAATAAATTAAAAGAAGTGATTATAGATGCATATATTTACTATAAATTTTGTAGATCTCATTCTTGCTTTGCACGTAGTCAGTAACTTTAAAGGAATATGACGTATGATTAGAGTAGCAGTAGGAACTAGGATATGACGTGCATGATGATAGATGACTAGATTACGACGACGTTGGCCACAAGGACGAGAACTTGCACGAGAAAACGACCGGCGGACTACACATATTTATGGTGTAATGTGCAGTGTCACCTCCGGCGGAGTGCGTACTATGGCAATGTTGACGCATCACAATCCTAGTATGAGTAGTTGTGGCTAGACGTGGGAATCTATTCTAAAAATCCAAATCCAATCAAACTTTTTTTCCTTTTGGACTTCGTTCGACTGGACTAGTTTTGGATGTGGATATCCACATGCTGCGAGTCCAAGCATTTTATGGATTTTGGATTTGAAGTGGACAAAAAAATTGAATGTCCAACCGTGTATTGTATTCCTTAGGGCGTGAGGCCGATAGGCCCTGCCCTTTTTTTTAAGATAATGTGAAAATGACATGCTTCAAGATAAAAAAATGTGACACGTGATATGACTATCTATTTTTCTTTAACGTGTACGTGACTTGATGTTAGAAGGATAAAATTCTGTGAGTTGTAGCATTTTTTTCCAAACTAGCAGAAGGGCTTTAAAAATTACTAAATTAATGATGTAGTCAACATAATCTTTTTAGATTAATCTAGAGCGTTAGATCATCATAAAATCTAACGGTGTAGGAGTAATGTAGTCAACTTGTACTCTTTAGATTAATCAAGAGCGTTCGATCGTCATCATAAAATTTCGTCGTCCTTTATAGTATATATAGATGTGGCATGGGTGAGTTATAACATTTTTTTCCGAACATAACATGGCTGAATTGTAAATATTATTTTTCCTAATTAACGTGATGACATGGGTGAGTAGTAACTTTTTTTCCCCTAAGGTGACATGGGTGAGTTGTAACTTTTTTCCCTAACGTGACATGGGTGAGTTGTAATATTTTTTTGTAACGTGATAATGGTTATGGGATTCGGGCCGAATTGTCCAAATTTCGGTGGGATTCGCCCATTTCGGCCCGAGCCCGAGACAAAGTGAGATCGGGCAAAAAAATTCGGCCCGTTTAAATTTTAAGGCCAGCCCATCGACGAAACCAGCCCACGAAAACCCCCCTTCAGTATAAAAACACGAAGCGTCACCTGGAAACCCTAGAAATTTATTTTTTGCCTTCTCTTCTCCCTGGTGGCGGCGCCCGCATCCAAGCCATGCTAAGCAGGCGAAAGCATCGATCTTCCTGGCGGCTTCTCTCAACCTGCTTCTCGCCTTCTATTATTCTGGACTTCCGGCACCACTATCTCTCTCCTCGTTCCCTGCATACTTTCCAATCAGCCGTGAATTCATCTGTGTTGAATACTCGTGCTGTCTGATCTTTTTCTTGGTTGATTTTGTTGCGAGCACTGTAAGCAAGTTCGATGCTTCATTTGGTTTGGAGGTTATTACAATAATGTTTCTATTTCACAAGGATGAATAATTGGTCCGATTTCAATCAAATTTTCTCAGAATATGAATTTTTTGACTGGTCAACTCAATCGAATCCCGGCCCGAATTTTCCGAAATTTCCGAATTTCGCCCAATTCGGTTGGCTCCGAAATATTTTCGTTTTTGAATCCCAAATCCTCTGAGTGAGTTATAACATTTTTTTTCATAACGTGATATGGTTGAGTCGTATTATTTTTTACTAACGTGACATATTATTTTTCGTAACGTAACATAATGATACATAATAGATTCAGTTTGTTTTGGAAATAAGATCCATTGTATGCATCATATGTTATTGCACACGTCAGGTCCAAATTTTGTATGAAGTGTAACTTGGAGCATAGCGTGGAAATAAGATCCATTGTATGCATATTTAGTTTTCAACAAGGTTTTCCCCATATGATGTTAAAATGCAACATCAGCCGAGAAAATTGGAATTTTGCCATCCTCAGAACTAGGCTTCACCGTTTTGCCATCCTGAAAATTGACTTCGCCCGTTTGCAATTATGAAAACGTGTCGCATTGCTAGAATGCATTTTCAACATTTTACAATTCATTTGATGTTTTCTGCAACAGCTAGGCACATATCTTACCATTTTTCCCTTGGGGCTCTCACAGCACAAGTCAGGTATTGTTCTTCTTTCATCTCTCTTCTCATTTCTCTCGGTCTTGCTCTCCAGCGATGAAGCAAACCCCTCCTTCGCTGCCAACCCCTTCCGGCTTGCCCTGATGCCGACCAAGCCTCCGTTGCTGCCGAATCCTCATCCGCCGCCCCTTATAGCCTACTGACGCGCCCGTTCGTGCTTGTCCCCGCCGATGCCCAATCGAGCGCCACCACTGCTTCCTGCCTGCCCCGCTATCGCCAAATCCCACTTCCTTGCTACCCCTGCCCGCTTCCTATATGCCACTGCCGCTTCATGACCGACACTGCCCAAGCCTGCCCTGCCGCCGCCCCTTTCCGCCTGCCCAAATGCTGGGAGGATCCGGGCTGGGGAGCCGATATTCACTGCCCGGTGTTCAAGACCGGCACGCGAGGAAGAATATAACAGGGAGAAAGGAAAGAAAGAGGCAAAACTTTAAGGAGTCCATTTCAATTATTAGGTCAAGGATAGTTTGGTGTGACATGGTTTCATAATGGCAAATGGGCAAAGCAAATTTGTGGATGGCAAAACGGCGAAGCCCACTTCTGAGGATGGCAGAGTTCCAATTTGAATGATTGCTGTGTCAGGGACGAACAACGGAGGGAGTGCCGCCATCCGCACCTCCATTAGACCATGAGGATAACGGAAGAACAGGAGCGTGCGAGATTGCCGGTCCAATCCCTTTTCTATATTAATTATGTTAATTGTATCTTTAATTCCAAAATTCAATGATTCTGATTCATTTGAAGTCTTCCCTCCTAGGAGCTAACCGGGAGTACCGTAGCAAAGCCCATTTTTGTCACATATAGACAGCTAAATAGATAGTTGTACGATAGTTAGATAGCTTGTGTCTATTTGGCTATCTGCAAAATATTTAATTCATCATTTGACACATAAATCATGATGATCTAGTGCATCATTTGATCTTTGTAGCCATTTTTGTGCTTACATGAGAGAACAGAGAACACATAATATATTCAAATAATTTGCATGATCATGAGCAGAATCATCACCCGGCAGATATTATACATGTGCAAAATAGGAATGCATTTCTTCGACTATCAGCAAAAACTGTATCTGCACAAGCATATCCAATTTATTTCTTCAGACTGTCAGTTCACAATTCACATTTCGGTTCACAGTTCGACACAAAAGAGATAAAAATAGTTCACAGTCCACCATCGATAGCAATAGACTAACAGACTAGTTCACAAAATCACAAGTAATCTGAATACAACCAGTTCACACTACGAATTTGAACTAGACTCCAAACCATTGATTTTAGGAAGAAGTCCACTTTTAGCCATTAAACTTTAGCCTCCGTTTGGTTTTGGCCATTAAACTTCAAAACCGGAAATCTTTGACAACCAACTATATAAACCGTGTATAAATGGCCATCACACCCTGTTTTGACTTATTTTGGGCGATTTTGTGTAGCAGAACCGTTCAAATTAATCCGGCTTAAGTGCGCTAACCTTCCATTGGTCATCACGCAATTAATACAGATTAAGATGTCAGTCTGTCGGGTCGAGCCTGATGCAACCACGAACAGTTACCTCGATCGAAACGAGTCATGCAAATACCCTCTCGAAGGAGAGTCCAAAAAATTACAACAATCCACAATTATTTAATGGTCCCACTTGAGATACTTTATTACAAACCGGTTCAATGCATAAAGTAACAGTTGTCTCAGAGTTTGAAAAGCAGCAGAAACAAACTATTTATTCGAAACGGTAGTAACATCACGTGAAGCCGTCGGACGTCACTCAGAAGCATCCTCGTCCCATACCACGTTCCAACCGGGAGGAAGAGTGGTTGACCAGGTAAGACCTGCAACCATCTCCTCGAGAGCACTACTTGAAAACAATTCAGCAAGCAAGGCTGAGTATACTAATACTCAGCAAGACTTACCTGTCAGGTGAAAACTACATCACCGACTCATAGACATGCAAGGCTTTTGGCTAGTGGGTTTGTTTTGCCAAAGAGTGACTAAGAGTGGGTCCTCGCTTTCAATATTTTAGCATCAAGTTCTAGTTCAAATTAACCATTCTAGGTAAGAAACCTATACTAACCAAGCAAGTGAAGTAAGCAATTAAGCAACATCAGGTTTCTTTCCATCGTCATGTTCCATTTCTTACTCAATGCGACACAGAGGTTAAGTAGTCTCATAGGCTGCGAGAAACAGACAGTTCGAACTGATTTCTTAACCTTGCAAGGTGGACCTAAGCACACAGATCATCGCACTCAGCCAAAGGCTAGCGCTACCAGGTAGTTCCCGTCAATCCTTCAGTTGCGTCCAGAGCCAAACTCCCCCTGGAATACGAAGTCCAAGGCCGGCTGAACCGAAACACTTACGCCCTTCGTACCCACATGTTCGAGGCATGGGGAAGGAGTTCCCGAAAGGAGCAGAAAAAAGTCCGCACACCGAATTCATGTAGGTACTAAACTTACTGACCCCATAGAATCGACAAGTTCTTAGTACGTTCAAAAACTTAACTAGCAGTACCGTACCTTTCGACCTTAACCAATTTTAGCATACACGGGCGGGGCATCTACATGACAAAAATCCCCGCCCGTCATCCTTATGATTCCAATATAAGTAAAGCAGTTGATTCCTATATCTCGCGAGTGATAGGAAATCACTCGACTTTTACCGGGTCCTTATAGCACGGCAGCTATCGACCTATCATACTAGTATTGCAAAGCATAGGTACCTAGGATCATGCAACTAAGGTTTCAATTCAACTCCTGAACATAAATGCACAAGCAAAACTTAACAAAACATAGTTGCATAGATTTGAAATATGGGACATGCTCCGAGGTTTGCCTTCGGGCACAGTGTTAGCCTGGGGTTCCTCGGCAGCTGCGTTCGGGTCTTGCTCGACCTAGTCGGCGTTCACTTCACCTTCCGCTTGGCCTTCTCCTCCAGCGGGAACGAGTTCGTAGTCGCCGTCAGCGAGGACTTGCTCTACACGAATGCACATGCAATAAGAGTATGATCTTATATCGAGCCATCATCATTGCATAATGATAGACCCGGGGTGTATTGAGTGATACATTCACCTGGACAATTTGGGTCTGACCTTCCCTTTCATTAATTAAGTTTGTGGTTACTCATTAAAGTACTTGGGTGTGTTGATGGTGATTGTGTACACATCTAAGTTATTTAACTTGAGTTCATCATAAAGCAGCATGGGTGTGTGGGTGATGTGTTTGACTTTTTTTTTAAATAACTTAAAGAGGTGACTTATTTCTATTTAGCCTTTTAAGCAATGAAACTTCAATAATTTATTTTGACGGTTTGGTGTACAATTTTAATGTGAGAAAATTACAGTATGCTCTTGGTGGTTCCTTTGAGTTACTGACCAAAAACCAGGCCAAAAACATGAATACAAATAACACAATAAATCAAACAAGGACTGCACACTAGCATCAAGAATAAACCCTAGTAAACTACACTGCCCTCAATTGGTCCTTAGATTTCTACCAGAGCCAAAGGGTAGCTTAAAAAGATCAAAGGATCTTGTTGTTTGGATTTACTAGTTTTAAACTATTATTAATTAAAAGAGCATGTTAGCCAGCTCGAACTAAGCTCTACTTTTTACCAGACATGTATCAAGACATTATAGAACCACTGAAAAAAGATTGGACTCATTAGTTGAAAAGATTAATTAATACAATTCATAGATCCAGATGTGAGCTGACAAATTAAATAAAACATAACTAACAATCTAGTGTGTAACTTTGTGCCCAATTTTCACAGCAAGCTAGAAACTACTAAGAGCATGACATATCCTAAAATTAGCACAAACAAAGCAGTAGATTTCAAACTATGCACAAATTTAAGTTTGAACAGATTTAAACTTAGTTTGAAATCTACACAGGAAACACCTATACATGCTTTCTATAAATGATGGATCTAAGCACAAGGAGTTCAACAAAATTCAGTTTGCATTTTTCGGATTTTTGTGTGATTTTTAACAGAGTTTAGAATTTCCTAGCTTTTGGATCTAAACTTGAAGTTACACTTTTCGGATAACCCCCTGGAACTCTTTGATCTTTTCATCTAGGCCCCTGCATTTAACATGAAGGACCCTGAGATCTACATAATTGTTGCAAGGAGGTCCCAGGGCGGCGGCCGGTCTAGGGGGCGGCGATTCCGGCGATGTGGGTCCCGGGGCTCGCGGGGAAGGAGCTAGGGGTGACCACGGGCTCACCTTGGGCAGGTTTGATGAAGGAAGCGAGGTTGGAGATGGCCGGAGGAGGGCTCGACGTGGAGGAGGCGGTGGCGACGTGCTCTGCTCGTGCTCCGACGAGCTTGGTGGCGGACGAGATGGGCTGGCGGCTTGGGGAGGTGGGGTGGGAGTTGGGGAACTCGCCTGCGGCTTGTATGGCGCGGAGAAGGGGTGGAGGGCGGAGGGGCTCGCGGCGAGGGCGGGCTGTGCCTTTTATTGGCAGTCCAAGGGGAGGTCTGAGCGGAGGTTCGAGAGATGCGAGGCACCACGTGGAGGCTCGGGCGGCGCGGGCTTGGCGTGCACGACACCTTGGTCGCCGGTCGGTCGGGGCGTCGGGTGTAGGGGGCAGGGGAACCTGGTGCAGTCGCGGGGATTGGGCGGACGGCTCTGCACGCGCCGTGCTGTCGGGGCACGGGGTGGTCGGGCGGAATGGCGCCAGGACGCGCGGGACACCGGCCAGTCGGCGGCGGCCATGTGGCGGGCGGCACCATGGTTTTTGTCGGGGACAGGCGGGAGACGGGCGCGGCCGGTCGGAACGGTCAGGGGACATCGATGTCCGGGTCAGGAGGGCGGCGCCACATGGTGGTGGGTGCTGTCGGGCGCGAACGCGCAGTGAACACGAGCGCCGGCGCGAGCTCGTCATTTCATCGAGCACTTGCGGAGCGTCACTTCAACCCGCTGGTTCTCCAAAAGTTGAGCTGAACTTGAAAATCTCCAAATACGAAAGTAATGTCACTCAGTACCCCTCTACAACTTTCGTAAAGGGCGACCATATGAAAACTGCATGGTTTGGGCTTGAACGCGCGACGAAGACAGCGTGAACTTGGGTGCCGGCCACTTTCGGGGTTTGACTGACTTCGGCTGAGCTTTTAGGCATGTTACACTCAAAATCTCATCGAGCTCCAATTGACAAAGTCGTGTCCCATGAAAATGTGAACAACTTTTGTATGGGCGCATTTTTGAGTTCTTAAGTGAAAATTAAAATTCAAACCATGCCAACCGAGAAAGGTCAAAGTTCACCGAGTTGTACATGAATTCATTTGACTTAACCCTCTTCCCAAGCAAAGTTAAAATGCTTAGGGTGTGAATACTTGATGGAGAACATGACCAAGGGCAAGTCCAAACATCAATGACTCAATTTAGGGAGAAGATCATAAAATGTTGTACACAAAATTACAAATGGCTAGCCTCAACTTTCGGGAAAGACTTTAGCTTTCCAGACTTGTAAAATTTTCGAAGTGTTGGCTGAAAAATAGGTTTGACTGCTGTTTGACCATGATTTAGAGCATCTTCCACTCAAAATTTTGAATACCACCAATTAACAAAGTTGTTCCTTATAAAATTGGGACAACTCTCTTATTAACAGATTTCCAAGTTATTAAGCGAAATTTTGAATTCAAATCAATTCAAGCTCTAAAGGTTCAATGCATGGAATTTTAATCCATTATTTCATGCGTTGAGTTTGGTCATAACCACTAGTTTAATTGCCCATCAATCCTTAATGAGGTCATTAGACATCAGAGATGTCACATTTTGACTCCCATGTTGGATGGCCGGCCACATCACCACCCTCACTCACCCACACGTCAGCTCCCTCCTCTCTCTTTCTTCTCTCCTCTCTCTCTTCTCTCCCCAGCCCCATCGCCGGTCTCTCCCGTGCTGACTGCCCCTACGCCAGTGCCACACACCAGGGCCCGCCCCACCCTTTTTCCTGCACTACCACTCACGATGTTTCTGGCTGCGTGCGGTCTCTGCCCATGGAGTTGCTCGCCTGCTACCCCATCCCCATCGCATCCCGCCGCCGCCTCTCAAACAAAGATAAGCCATGGATTGTTACACGCTCGCAACAATTCCATGGATGATTTGGAATTCAATTCGATCAGTGCGGAAGCGATTGGAGTTGTATTTGGAAGGGGAACGACAGCCCAGTGGTCCGGACGAGCTCTGTCATCTCCGCCGGCCTCATCCCTCTCGATGCTGCGCCGCTGTGCCCTCCCTCTCGTGTTGTCCTTCCTGCGTCGCCCCTCCCTTCCTGCGGCCGCGGACAGACGCGCCTACTCCCGTCAGGCCGTCGTGCGAGCTTTGCAGATGCGCGCACCAGCCGAGTGAGATGGGTGGGCGTCGGTGTGCGGGATGCCAAGGGGAGGCCGAGGGGAAGCCGGTTGCCTGCGCAGGGGAGGCAGAGGTGTGGCTGGCTGCTGGCGTGGGGAGGCGCGGGGGCTATCGGGGCGGGGGATGACGGCCGACGCAGGGAGGCGGAGGGGTGGCCGGCGAAGCAGAGAGAAGAAAGAGAGATGAGAGGGAGAGAGAGAGAGGAGGGAGGAGGCCTGACAGGTGGGCCCTATTGCCTTGTGGCGACCACATCAGCGAAACCGCCCAATAAAACCGTCCAATGGTCAAATCTAAACGGGTTTGACAGTTCGATGGCCAAAGATTTTGGTTTTAGAGTTGGATGGGCAAAACCAAACTGAGCCAATAGTTCAATGGCTGACACTACGGGAAAATTGGCCTTTAGTACCGGTCACAGGACCAGCTTAGTACCGGTCGCTGTGACCGGTACTAAAGGTCTGGTACCAACGTGGCGCACGTTAGTACCGGTCGCAGCTAGCTGGTACTAACGTGCGCCGGTTAGATACCGCCGCCACACCCCGCACGGGGCCTGGCGGGCGGTTTAGTACCGGCTGGTAATACCATGCTGGTACTAATCTCTTTTTTTCGTTTATTTGTTTCCTTTTCTATTCTTTTTGGTTTTATGCATATTTGCATGCGTATTTATACCGAATGCGACTATACGTACATGTACTACTGTGTTGCACGTACTTATATTACGACGACATCGCATTAATATTATATATATATACGTACATACATCTATAGAGTTTACGACTAATACTTGAAAGATCCAACAAAATACATGTTTTATTCTAGATATTACAAATTACACTTGTATGCCAGCCTCGATATCAGCTGCTGCGACGCTTTCGTAGGGATCGCCATAGAATTCTCCGTTTTTATCGATGACTTCATCGAGTAGGAATCCGCACATAGATTCTTGAATTGCCCTGACCCGAGCGACTTCGAAGAGATCTTCTTTCATGGACCATTTCTGTAACATGTTAAAAAAATAATTTAAAAAAATAAATATAAACGTTAGAATGAAACAATAATAAATTACTATAAATATTTCTAGATATAAACGTGAGAATAAAACAATAATAAATTAAAATTAATTAGCAGAATTGATTGTGCTCACGTACCGTGAATGCTTCTGCCGACATTTGTCCCTTTTCACTTACAAAGTTATCGATCCACTCGCATACGTAGTAACCACACAAGTTGTTACCTTTTTCCTGTCTCATGCACTATAGGGAAATGAGTTATGGCATAGAATAATTAAATGTTTATTTCAAATGATAAAAGAAGTAAGAATCTATTCATACCGTTTGGTCACTCATAAATCGAAGAGGGTTGAGTTTTATTTTTAAGTGCTTTTCGAAGAAGTGAGCCCACGCCTTGTTGATCAGGTTGACGAGGTTTTGGTAAATGGATCTATCTTGCCTCAACGAGTCATAGATCCAGACCGTGTGAGTTTCCATATCAATAGCAAAGAGTATCCAGTGAAAGCTGTTCATATACATTCACAAAACCAACCAATTAATATTGATTATAATAGTTATTAATTAGCATTATTATGATGCTATTGAAAAAGTGACGAAAGACTCACTGATGATTGTATGGCAACAGAATGAATGGACACATGATTTGCTTACACATGGGCACCTTACATGTCCAAACATTGTCTAGTATTTTTCAATAATTTTTTAGCATTTCCTACTATTTTCTAGCATTTTCTACTATATTCTAATATTTTTATATTAATTACATGAAAAGAAAAATGAAAAAAAGTGCTGACGTCAGCACTTCACGGTGCTGACGTCAGCGCTGGGCATGTTACATGTCCAAACATTGTCTAGTATTTTCCACTAATTTTCTAGCATTTCCTACTATTTTCTAGCATTTTCTAATGTTTACTAATATTTTTATATTAATTACATGAAATGAAAAAATAAAAAAGCGCTGACGTCAGGACTGTGAAGTGCTGACGTCAGCGCTGGACAGTATATACCGAGCAGCCGGCGCGGAGGGGCGGCGGCGCTGGCGCGGGGGAGGGGCGGCGCCGGCGCGGGGGACGGCGGCGACATGGATGGACGTGCAGCGCCTGGGCGGGCTGAGGAATGAGGAGGGGCGGCGCGGCCGTGGCGTCGGGCGCAAGTCGCTGCGCCGGTGGCGGCGGCGGGGATCGACGACGACGGGCGTGCCGGGGGGGCGGTCGGCGACGAGCGGCGCGGGGCGGTCGGGGAGGTGCGGTGCGGCCGGGGCGTTGGGCGCGAGGAGGTGCGGTGCGGCCGGCCGGCGTCGTGCGCGGGAGGCGCGGTTGCCGGCGCCGGCGGGGATCGACGACGGGGCAGGCCGGGGGGGGGGGGGGGGGCGCGGTCGGGGACGAGCGGCGCTGGGGCGTGGGTGACGCGGGCGCTAGCGACGGGGATGACGACGGCAGGCCCGGGCGGCGGAGACGGCGCGAGGAGAAGAAGGGGCGGCGTTGCCGGCGGCGGAGACGACGAGGGCGCGCGAGATCGACTTGATTTTTGCTAAGTGGGCGAGAGAGGAAAGGGTTGGGGTTTTATACGGGGAGGCACGTTAGTACTGGCTGGCCTCCCCAGCCGGTACTAACTTGGCACGGGACAGGTTAGTACCGGCTGGGGAGGCCAGCCGGTACTAATCTGCGCAAGTTAGTACCGGCAAGCCTCCCCAGCCGGTACTAACATGCCACGTTGCGCGGGAGCCGAAATTGGGCAGGCAGGTTAGTACCGGCTAGTATTTTGGCCCGGTACTGACCTGTCTCGCCCATTTTCTTTCTTTTTTCTTTTTTCTTTTTATAAAATTATGTTTATACTTATATTATGCTACATAATGAGCACAATAAAGGAAAAATTAGAGCATTAAATTTGTTAGCATACTGTTAATTATAGGCACACAACAAAATATTAATTAGCATAATAAGTACATTTAGCGATTAGTAGCAATTATGTCTAACTAATAGGGTTTATATGTGGTTATATTTGTGTTATTCGTAATACATCGAAAACATCTCATTTTCAACCATGCAAAAATAGGCAACACTATTATTAGTAATATTCTATACAATGATTTCATCAATTTAAAGAAAAGTTGGTTAGTTCTTTCTAATTTACTGTTTCAATGATCCTAGTAATTCGAAATTAATGGAAGTAAAAAATATTTCTACCATGCAAAAATATAATATTGTATTTTGATGATATTGTATCCCAATTGCACGAACAGTATCAAGATTTGAGACAAATATGGCACAGTTCTTATATTATTACATAACTTAAAACTATTCATCATTATCTATTACATTGTGGATAATCTTTCTTTTGACGAAAGTTCCTTGGACGTGATCGCGACATAAATAAGGCGTGCCCTCTTTAGATAAGAGGATGTTGGGGTCAACGTCAACTGAAAATGGAGGACCATCATCGATCTGGTCATAATCTTCTGACTTGTCTGAAATATCCTCAACTCCAACAACTTTTCTTTTACCTGGAAGAACTATGTGCCGTTTCGGCTCATCTTCTGACTTATTTTCAGGTTTGTTTTGTGACTTATCAGTGGTTTTTTCTTCGGTTTGCTTGACATGTCCTTCACATCGAACACTTGTGTCACAACTTTGGCTAGAACGAATGGATCATCTTTATATCCAGTTTTCAGAAGGTCCACTGTGGTCATCCCATACCGGTCCTTGATTACGGCTCCTCCAGCCACCCATTGGCAACGAAACATAGGAACGACTATGGGTCCATATTCAAGTTCCCATATCTCCTCTATGACACCATAGTAGTTGTCCTTTTTCTCAAAACTGTTTCCTACACATACGGACACCACTATTTTGGTTGGTACTTTTTTTGTCTTGAGCTGTTATGTAAAATGTATACCCATTGATTTCGTACCCTTGGTATTGATGGACTGTGTTCGATGGTCCTCTAGCCAGCCACTGAACTTCTTGATCAACTATGTCGTTCCCCAATAATTTTCTCCTGAACCAGTCTTCAAAAGTTTTTATATGTTGCCGTGTAATCCAACCAAGATTTTTCTCTCGATTTGTGGACCGTAAAATATTCATGCGCTCATCAATATACGGAGCCACCTTGGATGAATTCATAAGAACCGTGAAGTTTGCTTTGCTTATTTCACTATACGGGATGTCCACAACAGATTTCTTTCCCAGTGTGCCTTTTCCCTTTAGTCGCCCCTCATGGTGTGAAACCGGGAGCCCAATCGGATCGAGGTCAGGAATAAAGTCAATGCAAAAGTCAATGACCTCCTCTGTTACATAGCCTTTGGCAATGCATTCTTCTTGCCATGAACAGTTGCGAACGTACTTCTTCAAGACTCCCATGAACCTCTCAAAAGGAAACATATTGTGTAGAATAGTAATTTCATTCACAATATGAACCAGCAGGTGTGTCATTATGTTGAAGAAGGAAGGTGGGAAGATCATCTCGAAGCTTACAAGGCATTCGATAATGTCTTTTTGTAGCTTTATCAGATTCTTTGGATTTATGGCCTTCTATGAAATTTCATTCATGAACACACAAAGCTTTACGATTGCCAACCTTACATTCTCCGGTAGAACACCCCTCAGTACAACAGGAAGTAATTGTGTCATCAGGACGTGGTGGTCATGGGACTTCAAGTTTACAATTTTCTTCTCCTTCGCGTTTATTATGCCTTGTATATTCGAGGAGTATCCTGTTGGGACCTTGATACTGTTCAAGCAAGCAAACATACTTTCCTTCTCCTCTTTGCTGAGATTGTAGCTGGCAGGATTCAAATAGTGATGTCCTTTGTCTCTCTTTCTGGGTTCCAAGCCTTGTCGTTGTGTCAGCTCATGCAGGTCGCGTCTTGCTGCCATTGTGTCTTTAGACTTCTTACCATGCACTCCTAGGAAGCCTAGTACGTTCACGCAAAGATTCTTCGACAGATGAATCACATCAATTGCGTTGCGAACCTGTAAGACTTGCCAATAGGGTAGGTTCCACAATATAGACTTTTTCTTCCACATTGGAGCATGTCCATGGTCATCCTTAGGAACAGGTTAGCTACCGTGACCCTTTCCAAATACCATCTTCACATCCTTGATCATCGAAAACACAGCTTTCCATTACGAAACAAAGGCTTAGGACGAGTTTCGGACTGTCCTTGAAAATGTTTCCGTTCTTTTCTTAGGGGATGATCGGCAGGAAGGAATCGGCGATGGCCCATGTATATGCATTTCTTAGAATGTTTCACATAAACGCTATATGTTTCTTCTAGACAGTGGGTGCAGGCGCAGTATCCCATGTTCGATTGTCCTGACAGTTTTGCAAGTGCAAGCCAATCATTGATGGTTATGAAAAGCAAAGCTCGGATGCTTGAAAGATTCCTGTTTATACTCATCCCAAACTTGTATGCCTTCTTCCTTCCATAGCAGTAAGAGATCATCAATCAAGGGTTGCAGGAACACATCAATGTCATTGCCAGGTTCTTTTGGCCCTTCTATAAGCAACGGCATCATGATGAACATCCGCTTCATGCACAACCAAGGAGGAAGGTTGTAAATACATAGCAGCACAGGCAATGTACTATGACTGCAGCCAAACTCACCGAACGGATTCATCCCATCAGTACTAAGACCAAATCTTATGTTCCTTGGGTCTTTATCAAATTCAGGATACTCTCGGTCAAGGTTTCTCCACTGGGCCCCATCTGCGGGGTGTCTCATCATACCGTCTTCCTTATGATCTTCTTTGTGCCACCACATCAACTTAGCGTTATCTTTGTTCTTGAACAAGCGTTTCAGACTTGATATTATAGGGAAGTACCACAACAACTTTGCAGGAACTCTCTTCTTGACTGGCTGCCCGTCAACATCACCTGGATCGTCTCGCCTGATCTTATATCGCATTGCTTTGCAAACTGGAAAAGATTGCAAGTTCTCGTAATTCTTGCCGCGATACAGGATACAATCATTAGGACAGGCGTGGATCTTCTGTATTTCCAAACCAAGTGGACAAACAATCTTATTAGCTTCTTATGTTGTCGACGGGAGCTTGTTACCCTCAGGAAGTATGTTCTTTACAATGGTTAATAGCTTATTGAATCCCTTATCGGTGACACCATTAGTTGCCTTCCATTTCAGCATCTCTAGCGCTGTACCCAACTTCTTCTGCTCAGTTTGCAACCATGGTACAATAGCTTTCGGTGATCCTCCAACATGTTCTCAAACTTCTTCTGCTCCTTTCTAGTTTCACTGTCTTTATGTGTATCATGCAACACCTGACCTAACTCGTCTGGTGGCTCCTCTTCTGCAACATTTGCTTCACGCTCTTCCATTGGTTCATCTTGAAAGCCACCAACTTCATGAAGAAATGCCCAGTCTGGAATGTCATTGTTATCATCATCTTCTTCATTATCTTCCATCATAACTCCATGTTCAACGTGTTTGGTCCAAACGTTGTAGCTTCTCATGAAACCTCTATCATAAATATGGGACCATAGAGTATCCCTTTTCTTGTATTCTTCATATTTTGGCAAACAGTGCACGGACAAAACATTAAACCCTTTGGTGATATGTTGGCCTCTGCTGCATTGAGAAAAGATTCTAGGTCGTTGATCCACGCTGATGTGGCTCGGCCGCCGTACATCCTATTGCCGGTCCATCTGCACAATTTATTGAACATAAACATATATTTCCAAAACTCCAACATGCAACACGATCAAGGTCAAAAATAAAACATTACAAACATAATTTATTCAAAGCAACATACATTTCTCCACTTCAAACATGCAACACGATCAAGGTTCAAAAATAAAACATTACAAACATAATTTATTCAAAGCAACATAAATTTCTCCGCTTCCAACATGCAACACGGCCTAGATCTTCAACCATCCTTAGGATGCTCTGATATATTTTTTCCTAGTGCGTCAGATGGTGGAACTTGGTTTGGTGGTGATGGACCTTCCGTCGCAATAGATCTTCAAGATCGAAACCAGGTTCCTCACCCCTTGCAACACATTCTTCGTGTTTCTTTTGTAAGAAAGAAAGTTGTGCTTTCACCCAAGGTCCTGGTTTTTTCGATTTCTCATTAGGTACTGCTGGAGTTTTACCCTTCCCGTGAGACGAACCGCGATCACCATCACTGGTACCACTACCTCCGGCGGAAGCCATATTGATATGACCACGAGCCTTTTATTTCTCAACAAAAGAATAACATTTTCTTCAAAATGTATTACCATGACAAATTAACTTAGAAGTAAACATAACATTTCTAATTAAAATTAAAAAACCAGAATAATAACATGTCACTGCAAAATAATTCAAAAAAAGTAACTCTAAACGTGTCATATGCAAACTATCTAGTAAACACTTTCTCTAAATTGAAATAGTCAATTCCACATATCTTAAATTAATATACAAATAATATGTACAAATAAAAAAGACATGACGCATTTAAAAAAAATAGATTAATAATATGTACAAATGTCACTATAAAATAACTTTAAAAAATACTCTAAACATGTCATATACATAGTATCTGCTAAACCTTCTCTAAAATTCAACAAATCGATTGTACATATTTACAAATAAAAAAATATGCACATTCTATCACATCCTAAAATCACTAATTTCTCTATGTAGAAACCATAAAACGAAAAATAAACACCGTGAAAGAAGAGAGGATGAAGTTGCCAACCTTTGACGCACTTAGATGAGTGAAATCCTCACAAGTTTTGAAAAAAAGGGCAAAACTCCCCCTAGCAAGCCATGGAGAGAGGAAGAAACTCGAGCTTGGTCTGAGCTCGGGGAGGAAGAAGAGGGGCTGATATAGCCCTGCAAAGTTAGTATCGGCTGGTAATTCCAGCCGCTACTAAACTTTGACATTTAGTACCGGCTGGTATTACCAACCGGTACTAACTTGGCACGGTCAGGTTAGTACCGGCGGATAACACCAGCCGGTGCTAACGTGTCATCTGCCCATCGGTGGGTGGGGACAGCGATGCACGTTAGTACCGGCTGGTATTACCAGCCGGTACTAACTTGGCATTTTTGCCACTGTTGTTGCCTGGAGCCTGTACTAAAGGTCCCCTTTAGTACCCCTTTAGTACCGGCTCCGCCCAGCCGGTACTAAGGGAGAGGGACCGAAAGTCCTTTCTCCCGTAGTGTGAAAATAGACTTTTTCCTTGATTTTAATGGAACTAGAATCAAACATCTGATTATTCATTCTACTTGCATCTACGAAGATGTGTTACAAGCAAAAATTGATTACAATCCCTGCAATCACTAGTTCCCATGAACAGTCTCAAGAAATATGGGGAACGATGTGTTTCCGGCCAGGTAGCTAGATCCGAAGATTGTCGAAGTATCTATGGTTGAGAAATCAAGGTACGTCCAGCGTTGGGGAAGAAGTTGCTGCCGTCAGCAAAGGATGCCAGGGAAGTACCTGCGCTAAATCCAGCATGGGAGACGCATGCCGCGCGGCCGGCTGCAGGAGGCAGGAGCCACTCGCTTCTCCTCGCCGCTTAGTGATGTAGAGGCAGCAGGATGGATGGATTGATATATGCAGAGGGGGAGGAGAGAAGATGATATGGATCGAGATCAAATACTAGGAGCAGGATCTAGGGGTGTTGAAGCTGAAACCTTGAGCTTGGAGCCGCCCATCACAGCGGTGTGGGTTGGTCGACAGGTGAGCTTGAGGTCAGAATCGTCTCCGTGCGGTACAGCTGCGCTGTGAGTGTCGGTGTTCTACCGTCGATCCTACCGAGGGATACCCCGAGGTAGTAGAGTTCATGTGAGATTTCGCCGAGATCAGGAACGCAAAGGCTAAGAGACTCTGGATTTTAGATAGGTTCGGGCCGTCGAGATAGCGTAATACCCTACGTCCTGTATGGTGGTTTGTATTCAATGAGGTCGTAATCTTTTGATGGGATCCCTGCCCAGCCTTATATACACGGGGGGCAGGGTTACAAGTTCGGTTCCGAGTAGAATCCTAACCTAATACAACTCGTAGAGTGCTTTGCAATCCAATCCGAGTAGTTTACATGCCATACGACTGGTTTCCATAATGAGGAGAGTCCTTGCAATGCTCTACTCGTAGTCTTCACGCTTGGGTCGGAGATTATCCATGTGTCCCTGTGGGCCCATGGTCGTACCTCCAACAAGCCCCCAAGCGCTTCATCGTCGAGTCTTTTCACCAACCGGGTACTTACCAAGTCAATCCAGTACATCTTCGAGTACTTGCTCAATCTTGGAAAGTCCTTGGTTGTCGCGAGGCTGTGAGCTGCTTATCCCTGTTGATCTTGATCAATCTTGTAGTCTTCAATTTTTTATATGGGGTGCGGCAAAAGTCGCACTCCATACGGAGTAGCCCCCGAGCCTTAAGTTGAATCGAAGAATTAGGTTGAGGGTCTACAGAATCTTGAATCTTCATCTTGAAATGTGCAATTTTGACAAAATTGCACTTGATATCAAGTAGCCCCCGAGCCTTGGTTTGAATCACAGAATCAAGCCGAGAGTCTTGATTAAATCTTCATTCTTCAGGAAAAATAAAATCCCAATTCCTTTACTACCCTGCAGCCCCCGAGCCTTAAACTATATGTATATATAGAAAAGGATCAAGTCTCGTAACTCGCAGAGTAGTTTGAGAGTAGAAAAGGAGAAATCCAACTGCTCAAGCTAGTTCAAGATGGATTTCTCAAGAGTCAGCAATTTTAGTTATGGGAAGTGCCGAATAAGAAAGAGAAATAACCAATGGTCCCTATCGATAAAACTTTGATGTTTAATCACTTCATCCAGATGGGATTGGGCATTCCAACCTGCGATTTCCTGCGCAGGTTGCTCTTTTATTATGGAATTGAGTTGCCAAATCTAACTCCCAACGGGATATTCCAGATCTCCATCTATGTTCATTTCTGCGAAGCATTCATCGGAATTCGCCCGCACTTTCAGTTATTCAGGCGACTGTTCTATGTGAAGCTGTAGCCGAAAAAAGATGCCACCAGTCCAATCGGAGGAGCCGGATTCCAAATGCGCCAAGAGATGCGGAAGTTGTATCTGGAGTATGACATGCACAGTACCAACACCGAATGGAAAAACCTGTGGTGGTATGTTGGTGATTATGATCCCAAGTTGCCAGAATTCATTGGAGTCGCTCCACCTAAGCCGAGGCGCTCTTCTTTGGCGCCAGAGGAAAAATGCGCATGCGGCAAGCATAACGGATCCCCGTCGCTGTCGTCGACCCGGAGCGGGACGTACAACGCGCTGCAGGACTCGGTGTCTCACGTTGGAGCACGCGCGTGCGCCGTCGAGGAACATATATAAGAGAAATATCCATGCACGGTCTCCAAGAATTAACATATATGCATGCACGTGGATGTCTTCATTTTTTTTTGGCATGCTTTAGTGTCTGAAACTGGTATGTTGGGAGAGCCATCAAATATCTCACGGATAGACATATCTTTTGATCAAAACCATTATTATTTGGTCGCACAATAAATAGATGGCTATAATTTTTTTATGATTAATGCGAGAATTCTAAAGAGTCCGTTATTAGTATAGATATAGATTTCCTGGCGTTTTTTCTAACCGACAGGAGCACGCAGGAAAGATAAGAACTGTGAGGAATTAGCAGGTTTCTGGTCGCAAATTCTAAAAGCCCTCAGGCATATTGTACGTAAGAAGAAGGCCTTCACACACAGGTCCAGAAAATCCCTGAACCCCGGACCCGCCCAAACACTAGGAGATGTAACCCGTTAGACTCCTACCGGGCCCATACACGGTCCTCAGGCCGACGTGGGCCGTCTCTTGACTAATGCATGTTCAATCACATTCAGAAACTAAAAAGTTGATCATGTCCAATACAAACTTTCATTCTCATAGAATTGAGAAAAGGCCACAAATACAATATGTAGTTGACAGACCAAGTGTCATTTATTTAAACACTGAAAAGCACCACCTGCATTTATTTTAACACTCCAGAGCACTTCCTTGACAACAAAGCAAGTGTGAGCTTCAGGACAGTTTATGGATAAAACCCATTAATCGTCATGCCTCCATCAACTAAGATTGTTTGTCCAGTAATATAGGTTGAACCAGACATACAAAGAAAAGCAACCAAGGAAGATATTTCCTCCGGTTCTCCGATACGCCTAATCGGCGTTCGCCTCATAACATTATCCTTTAGTTCCTTATCCGAAAACATCTGTATGGAGGAAAAAGAATATGAGAGGAAGCCTCTTTTGAAGATCAAATATAATCCAACAATAGAAGCATCTGCATATTGGCTACAAGAAGAACCCAGCATAAACTTTTCATGGAAAATAGCATTTGTATTCTGTGTCTGGCAACATGATAAATTGTTTATCAAGCAAGAAGCAAATTAGCTTAGGAAGAAGAAAACAAATTATTAGTTGGGTCACTTTCAACTACATGGAATAAGTAATTTGGGTAATAACATTTGACATTATGCGAAGCAAACATTCTCACTAAGTCATATAACAGTAACAGTTAATTAAAAGCATCATTATTGGAGTCAGAAACTACATTTTTGTGGATCTAGCAATTTCTATAACCATTAAGATTCCACGGCAGAGTAACAATAATGAAATTGCCCTAGGGTTCGACTCAGAGCTTCACAGTTGCACATATGTCACGTAAATATAAAAAAATTGGAATTTTATCTATTTTTCTGGATGTTTGAATCATTGAAACCAGGACTAAACATTAGATAAGAATTTAAATGCACACTAGAGATATATAGAACATGGTGCATGAAAGATTTGCTCCTTGCGGTATTCTTGGTGTGTGTCTCGGTTGAGCTGTTGGGTTGGATTAGCGATCACTACTACATAAAACATTTTGCGAGACACTACCAAAACATTTTGCGAGACACTTGCAAAATATATGCGTCTATGTTAATGCCCATCATTTTCGGAGGCGGAGACGATCCATTAATGGAGACGGTTCAAAGTGACCGTCTCTGTTAATGCATCATTTTCTCTGTTTTTTTAGAACGAGTGAACGCCCTCGTCCCTCCGCTATCCACCTGATAGCCTCTCTCTCTCTCTCCCGAATCTCTCCTGCCCCAACCCCGGCGGCGTCGATCTCCTCCCGCCCCCGTCCCCTTCCTGGCCTCCCCTCCTCAGATCCATGCCCCTCCCCTCCTCCCCACAGATGCCTTCACCGTGGCTGCCCCTCTCTCCCCCCGACGCCTCTGGCCCCGGCAGCGAGATCTGCCGCCGCCAGGCACCCCGCCCCCGCAGCCGGAAAATCCACCCACCACCGCGGCATCCTCATCAATCCTCATCGTCTTCCTCACGATTCAATCCCTAACTTGATATCTCTGCTGCTCTAGTTTTACAGCTTGGGCGCCCAAGCCCGGGTGGAGGGGATGGAGGAGGAGCTGGGCAAGTTCGTCAAGGTGGCCGTGGCCGGCGCGTCGTACCAGCACAAGGTGGACCTCGAGGCAGTACGCCGGCTACGAGCACCTGCAGGACAAGTTCACCGCCCACTTCACCGTCCGTGAGTGCACTGCCCTGAGCTTGCTGCCTTGTGTGCCCTGCCTTTTCCTTGTATGATAAACTGTGTGAGGTATAGAAAGTAGAAAAGTGCATGGTGCCTTTTAGGCGTTCCATTTGAGATTTGTAGGGGAACTTAGTTTGAGTTCAGTCAATGATCAATCTGGTTGGTGGTAGCATGGCATGCAGCTATGGGAATTAGGATCAATCCCTTACCTGGATGTTTGTGATTGTTTGTGGGCAAAATTTTCCATGTTGGCTAGGGACTCTCATGGCATGGCCCATTGTTTTCCACTACTATGATATATCAATTCGTTTATTGGATGGATCTGACTTGTATTTGTTGGTCCTGCATTCATAAATGCAGAGTGCATCCTTGACTTGTAAACTTATTTGCTTGGATAATCTTGGAGCTTCTCAAGATAAATGTTTCAAATCTGACATGATAAAATAATTGCAGCGCGTTAAGGTCTGGGATAATCTATTCCATTTCCACATGAGTGCGTTCAACTATTTCATTTGTATGCTCCCTGAGAACCTTATAATGGTAGACAAAGTTTAAGACCAGCTAGAAAATGTAATCACCATTAGTTAGTAGATTCATTGTGTATTTGTCTCACCACAAATAGATAAGCATGTGCAGAAATATAAAAAGAATCAGGTTGGTTGAAGCTGCTTTGGATGAGGTTGCACTGCGCCTGTTTTTGGCGCAACCTTTTGGGTTGGTGCTAATTTTGAGGGTCTAGTTTGTTTGTGCTCTATCATTTTTGTCGCTTTTCATAATATCTTTTTTGACAAACATTAGATTCCCACTAGATATTACATCCAAAAGGTCTGTAGGAGATGTGATTCCTGACTAGGGAGTTGGAGCATGCTGCAAATCTGAACAAAATGTTACCTCTCCTTTCAAGTTGATTACAATAAGCTGCTTTGGATGAGGTTGTGGTGCTTGCTTGTTTTTGGTATAAAGTTTTGGGTTAAGGCTAATAACTGATGGATTTATTTTTTTCCTTTCCGTAATATCTTTTTGACAAATTTAGATTCCCACTATGTTATTACTTATCTAGGTTTGTAGGGGATCGGATTCCTGTCTTAGGGTGTTGGAGCACGGCACAAACTAGATTAGCTGAACCTTCAATTTAGGGTGTTGGAGCACGGCACAAACTAATTTGCTTCTAGGATTGGCTTCGGTAGGCTGGTAATATTTTGCTGTTTTTGGCATTAGTTTATTCGTTTGACTCCAAAACACATACTAATTCTTTTTATTTGGCAGGTTCATCTTATTTGGACATCATAAATATTACCAGCTTGGATAGCATAATTGAATATCTTGGTGGTGCATAAATCAAGGTAGGAACATCTGGTGTATGACCATCTTATTTGTTTCATGTTTCATGTTAGTATTCTGCTGAACATTCTATGTTAGTATTCTGCTGAACATTCTGGTGACTTACATCTGGTGTACGTATGACCATCAGACTGTTTCCCAAGCAGCAACTTGTTTGATATTGTGTTGGTGACTTACATCTGTGATGGACCATCTGACTGTTTCATTCTTCATGTGGTGCTGAATTTGTGATGAAACACTATTTATATTTAGCAACCTTGTGTTGTTTGGTCATAAAAGAAAAAGCTCAGTTCATAAAAGAAGTTTCTAAATTTTGCTTTTTAACATTTTGTAGCATCCAAATCCCGAACTACAACCAGACACTTGTGCCATCAATTAAACAAAGCCTGTTATTTTTCCCACATCTGCAAATGCGAATGCTAATCCCATTTCTTCTCTCTGCAGCTGGTGCTTCAGTTTGTCAAGGATGAAGGAATTCCATCGGGGGGGCACCACACGGCACAATTGCTGCTCGGCAGAGATACTAGACCAACAGGAGAGTACCTGCTTGATGCTGCACTGCAGGTATCCCATATAGCGACAATAAGGTTGATCTTGTTGATGGTGAATGGTTGTAATGTGTTTATCTGACATATGACTAATTTGATTTCTCGAATGACATTTGTGCATTGTAACTAGAGATACATGTACTGTTAGATGACTATATGTATTACCAGGGGATTTAAATTCAAAATCCAGCGAGAAACCATGCTTCCACTGGATTTAAATTCAAAATCTTTTTTTTATTTATAAAATCATTAACAGAGACGGTTTTTGTAACAAAACCGTCTCTGTTAATAGGCATTAACAGAGACGGTTTTTGTAATTAACAGAGACCCCAGCTTAGAGACGGTTGCCAAAACCGCCTCCGTAAATGCAAAAAAACCGTCTCTGTTAATGTTTTTTGTAGTAGTGGATACTTGATGGCGGTGAGCAAACATGGCTTTATCTTTAAATTTAGCGGATATGGAAAGGGGGACTATATTTGAGTACTCCTTGTTGCACACCTGGCAATGGTAGGTAGGTCATGACCCCTAGATCAATTTTGGCAATATTGGGAGACACCTAGTTGAGAAGAGTAGTAACTTGACATACAATAAACGTAGAGTTTAGGTGTGATACAGACATGTAATAATTAGCACTAGGTAGCTCAAACAAAATCCAATAATGTAAAGAAACATTGACAAAACCTAATAAATTGATGAGGGCGAAAAATATTAGGTAAAGTGAACAATAGAAAAAAGAGCTTACTTGTTCTGTAAGTGAAGTCGAGATGTACCCTGGAGCTACAGAGTTAGTTCTTATGTTGTCCTTCGCCCATTCACATGCTAGATTCTTTGCTAATTGGATGAGGGAAGCTAAAAAAGAAATCCAAATCTAGTTAAGCGTGGAACATGTCTTGAACAAATGTATGTACATGTAGGTAGGTAGGTAGACGTATGTACCTTTAGTCATACCATAAATTGGTCCGCTGAATAAGCCAACCACTCCGGCAATTGAGGATACAAAAACAATGCTCCCTGAACCAGATGCTTTTAGAAGAGGATGGGCAAGCAGGCATAGATGATACGCAGATTCAAGGTTGGTGGCCATCACAAATGAGTATTCCTCTACAGAATGCTCCAAAGCTGTTTTTCTTATGGCAATCCCTGCATTATTAACCTAATGGAGGAAACAAGAAAGTCGATATAAATAATATGGCCGACAGCTTTACCATGTTCCAAGCGGTACAGTTTACACGACAATATTGTTGGTACAGTGTTACTTAAATCAGCCACGGGATAATTTTGGTCGTCACTGTCACAACAGTTCACACGTTTTAGGTAACAAGGAATTGATAACAGGCCTATACACTAGCATATAGTGTTATTAAATCAATATCAGGCCGGATTGGCTGGTAACAGGGATTGGCAATGCGGCCTCTTATAAAAACCAACAGAGGTTACAGACATCTTTGAAATTACTCCCTCTGACTACTTTTATAAGGCGGAGTCAAACTTGGCACAGTCTTATAAAATACACTTTGACTATTTATTTTTCTCATATTATATTATTTATGACTATAAATTTATGATCATTAGAAAGTACATGTCGTTACAAATCTAACAATTTCAAGTTTGCAATATAAAAGTTAAAAATTGTTACCTAGATTAATGGTCAAATATAGCAAAGTTTGAATCTTAATATGCATGCGTGCCTTATAAAGATAGATGGAGGAAGTAGGTAGTAATAATACGGGTGGAGCTCAATCCCGACAACAATGAAGACCCGTTGTCTATGACAATATATAGGTAAGAGTCGTCTTTAATGTCCCCCACCAATAACATTAGAAACTGGTTATAGTAACATCTGTTATTGCAAAGTTAGCGTAGCTTAGCTCGCAAGGTTCTTTGTGGTGGAACCTGCCCGCTAGAGTTCGAATCCTCGACACGGCACTTCTGCTTGTATTCAAGATTTAATCAACACTATTCTTCCAATGATTGGTGACGTCCCATCGATAATGAGGTGTCAATGGTGATTTCATCAATGTCGAGGACCTACCTACTTAGTCTCTCGGAGGTGCTCATAGGGGTAGGGTTATACTCGTGTATTCATAGAGTTAAGTGTTCATCCGCTTGTAAGCGTCTGCGTCTCTGCTTCCTTTCAAAAAGCTCATTACTACCATCGCGCTACCCTGTCTTTGGCCTAGGTTTCCTCGCATTTGCGCTACTAGAGAAGTGACATTTGGTCCCCAGTTGTTAGTATCGGTTGCTAAAAATCTAGTACTAAAGGTGGCATGGAGCCATTTTACTACCGGGTCTAAGTTTGAAACCCTCAAACCCATTGTAGTAGCAGTATAAAACACCACCCAGTACTAAAAGTTACCGTTTAGTACATGCAGGTGTCTTGGCCCGGTACTAAAATACATTGTCCATTTGAAACCACCCAGTACAAAAAGGGTGACTTTTAGTATTGGTTATTATCTTGGCCCGATACTAAATGGTCCTCCACGGGTTACTTCAAAAGGAATGCATCTCCCACTTAGTCACATAAGATGCATATGTGGGATAGTAAGCAAGCTACATGTGAGGCCGAAGCTCGTGGGTTCGAATCCCCACAGCCGCGCACATGCATTTTCGCTTTAAGAAATTGTGTGACTTATGACTGCGCATGTGCGGGCCTTCCCGCAGTACGTAATACAATTTCTGCACAACTGGTACTGCATACCAATTCACAAAAGCTTAATATGTGCAAGGCATGCCCTATTCGTCATTCTAGGGTGTGGATCATGCATGGCTTGTTTGCAATCATGTCCGCAACTAGAGCTAGACAAAATGCTCATGACTCATTAGCATGCTCGGCTCGTGACTTGGTCAGCTCAGCATGGCTCGTTAAGTTATTCAAACAAATCGAGCTAGCATTTTTGCAAGTTATGATGAGCCATCTTGTTACTCACGAACTCGATGAGCCGAAGGCAAGAAGTGGCCATTGAGTGAAGAACTTGCAGCGTGGCCTAAGGCAAGACTCAATGTACAGTTTCAGGTCACAATTACCTAGACTACGAACAAGGTAACCAAGCCAAGTCGAGTTATGAAAACCTATCGAAGTTCTGAAAATTACTGATGTTGCATAAAATTTATTGTCCATAAAATTTTGTATATAACTCCCATAGAGACTTGTCTAATCTCCCAAAGCCGCTGGCCTTATCCATCCCGAAGCAGTCAAGCCTGTGTTGCTCACTCGTCCTTTCCCCTTATGCATAGAGCACAGTCGTGGAGGAGGTGCCGCCACCCGAGATCTTGCACGAGCCGGCACAACTGTCCCATCAATTTTCCATCCCTCCCCTACCGTACTGCCATCCACCGCTGCAGCCCATCGAAAACCGGCTGCAAATCCTCTCTGCTCCCTCCATGCTCGTTCTTCGATGGAGGACTTTCAGAATAGATGACAAGGTCGCCATGTCATGCGGTGTAGGTCTGTGCCCTAGTGCCTACTGGCGGTTATAGCACTAGGAGTTTCTTATCCACGTGAAATTTGATTCTTTACGGTCTCGACTTCTTATTCATTATTAATTAAGTTCGAATCAGCCCTTTCTTTCCTTTACCTTCTCCTGATTCATGCATGCTAAAAGCTTTGCAATATAATTGTGCTTCACAAGTTGTTATCCGCTGCCCGGCCTGCACACTTTCGCTAATTCGCCCTCGTGCTGCTGCAGCATGGTGCTCTTGTGGCCATGCACTCTATCCCTCCGCAGCTCACAAGCCAAAACGAGCATGGCTCGAACAAACTGAGCTGAGCCACATTTTCTGCTCACTTACATAAGGAGCCGAGCCGAGCCAGCTCGCTGTCTAAATGAGGTGATGTCAGCCAAGCATATCCAACTTGATATCCACTTCTATCCACGACCATACACGGGCCAGCTGTCAGGCACTAAAGTGAATTGTTGCAACGCATAGAAATGAAGCACAGGGCATAGGATAACAAGCTTTGTTGGCCAGTTTCAAGGCGAGCAGCAATGAGTTCTCAAGATGTTTTGGTAGGCTCAATTATAGAAGGCTTGATTGAACTATATAATGATGGTATTTTACTTTACTTGTTGCTTTAACATGAAGCTCCCCAGGTTCTGATAGCCTCGCATCTTTATCTTGTATTACGAAATCCATTACTAAAGGTTAATTAGGTTGCGTCTCTTGGACAAATTTGCTTCGCCTTTGTCTTGTAAATCATTGACTCGACTTTTATCAGTCTCGATTAGTGCTAGACGTACCAGAATACAGAAATCTGTCGATCCTTTCGATATTGTCTTGAGTAGTCAAGTATGTCGTGTGACAGACGACGTAGCAGATTAGAAGAAATTTGCAGCAAGTTCAGCATCTCCATGAGAGACTAATTTTATCTTACTATACCCGGATTTTTTTAGTACGTGGGAAAGAACAATAATGTTGCTACCTATCGGGGTGTAATTCATAGGTAACGCGCAACATTTTCTTTGCCCGATTCTAATTTGTAACAGGCGTAGACAACGACCGTTGCATGGTTTCACTACTACACAAACCACTTTCACAAACGGGCTATCACAACCGGTTTTGAGAAAACCGGTTGTGATAGAGCTATCACAACCGGTTTTTAAAAAACCGGTTGTGATGTCGCCTATCACAGCCGGTTTTTCTCAAAAACCGGTTGTGATAGTCGGCCGGCATATCACAGCCGGTTTTTCTTACAAACCGGTTGTGATGCTCACTATCACAACCGGTTTTTGAAAACCGGTTGTGATGGTGAGCATCACAACCGGTTTCTTTACTAACACATTTTTGGAGGGCAAATTTGAAAATTTAAATTTTGTAAACGACCTCGGATGAACTTTTGATCAAAACGAAAGTTGTAGATCTTGAAAAGTTATGAAACATTGTAGTTCACCATTTTTTTATTTGAAGTCATCTTGTCAACCGAATCTAAGTTTGAATTTTTAAATTTGAAAATTTAAATTTTGTAAACGAACTCGGATGAACTTTTGACCAAAACGAAAGTTGTAGATCTTGGAAAGTTATGAAACATTGTAGTTCACCATTTTTTATTTGAAGTCATCTTGTCAACCGAATCTAAGTTTGAATTTTTTAAATTTGAAAATTTAAATTTTGTAAACGACCTCGGATGAACTTTTGACCAAAACGAAAGTTGTAGATCTTGAAAAGTTATGAAACATTGTAGTTCACCACTTTTTTATTTGAAGTCATTTAGAGCCTCAAATAAGCAATTTACACTCAGAAAACATTAATATGAGGGGAATCAAAATGGTATATAGACACAAACACACTAGTGGTGCAGTGGTAGAGGAGGCTACCTCACATACGTGAGGTCGCGGGTTCGATTCCCGCCGACCGCGTAGCGCGCGATTTTTCCGCGAAAAATGCGCGACTTGCGACGTGGGACGGTGGGTAGTGGCTGATGGGGTCCATCCCCCAAATAAATAAAATGTTTTGCTATTTTATTTTGCTTTATTTTCGGTTTAGTTGAAAACCGGCTGTGATGGGGTCATAGGGGGGACTATCACAGCCGCTTTATCTCATCCGCCTTCCAAAACCGGCTGTGATAGGGGTTACGAACCGGCTGTGATGACCTTTTCTGTAGTAGTGTTTTCTTTATCGGTATCGGGCAACATCCAGGGCGCGTTACCTATAATTTCGCACGTTTACCATGTTGACGTTGGTAACGCCAGGTAAAGTAATGACACCATTAGAGTCGATTACGTGATGTGTTATTGACGATAGGTCATTAGTGACCCGATAAAGGAAATCAGAGCCCTGCCTGATGAAAATCTACGTCCTGTGCTTCTATATGGTTTTCACGTAGTGCGTATTATTTTCCGACAGTTAATTAAGTAGTACGTAGCCAAAATGGGATTAGCAATTATCAAAACAGATCAAAATTATAAGAGAGACACTAGTTTAGTTTGTTTGTGCTCACGAGGATGTCGAGCTTGCCGCCGAAGTGGTCTGCGACCTCACGGAGCAGGCGCTCCCGCTGCTCCTGCACGGAGACGTCACAGACGGAGCCTGCGACGCGGAGGTCCATCGCCTGCCACTCCTTGAGGCGCTCGATCAGCTCCTCCTCGTCGCAGGAGCATGTGTACACTGCCGCTCCCAGTGCCACCAGCTCCTCCACCACCGCACGTCTAAACAAGTCATTCGATTCAAGATGCATGTGATTACAGAGTAATCATCGTCCACTATGGGAAACCCCGGTTTTGCTGAGTGTCTGAGACACTCGGCAAAGGCCCCAATACATGCAGGTGAGATGGGAGTTACACGAACCCGATGCCGCGGCTGCCTCCTGTGACCAGGGCCGTCTTGCCACGGAGTGACCATCTCCCCGCCGGGTCCCTTACATTCTCACGCGCCGAAGTAACACTCATGGCTACCTTCTTACTAGCTGGCGCTCCCGCCTGGTTTCTCGGAACTGCTGATACAAGTGACATGACGGTCTACTATTCTACTCTCTCTGGTGTAGATCGCCTGCTGGTTGCCTCTCGTCGCACAGATCGAGTCGGGTCTGTTGGATATGCGTGCTTATATAGCCATATAGGATCACCCAATGATACCAGGTCTCGTCATCCTTCTAATTTTTGACACCAATATATTTTTATCCTTTCTTTTTCGCACATGTGGCAGTTAAAAAATTCAACTCTTATAATGTGCACTATTTTGTGTTGGGTATTTCTCAGCCATTCAAATGAAGAGCATACATCTCGCGATCCTTGCCTGTTTGGATAATTATTAGACAATCGCAGTATTAAATTCCAAACCGGATTAAACATGACAAAAGTAAAAACTACTATGCAATTCTTCAGCATACAAGTAAGCATCAAGCACAACATCATGGTCTCAGAAAACATGATGGAAAAACATATTAGATCACGACATACGTACTTAGCGTGTGCAACAGTGATGATGAGTGGTGTTGACGGAACAACGATGGTGTTGCAAATGGAGCGCAGCAGACGACGTTGAAGACGATAATACTGCCACAGTGCCAGACTTTGAGGAGGGACGAGCCATGGCGAAGACATTGAGCATTTGTGCTTTGCAAAAACCTTATTCACCCTCTCCCGATGAAGGATCACAACGACGAGAGGTTCCATATACTTGCTCTCCCGTTCGCCAGGTGCGCGCCGGCTCTAGATATAGAGTAGATGGGAGGGTGCAGTAGCGGGAAGAGGCAAAAAACCCTAGCTCAATTAGACGTACGATCTCACATTACGATCGGGATCTAAACAGCTTAGGTCAAGTAACTAAAAAAAATAAATGGCAAAAGGAAACCATCGCCCCTACACGGCAAGGGGGGCCAGATTTTAGCGGATCATTGACGCAGGTGTCATGCACCCTGCCCATCGCACGATAATATTGGGAGTAATTCTACACTAATTTGCAGAATTTAGAAGGAAATAGAAGAATACGGTAATAACTCTTAACCCTACTGCAAGAAAGGAAAGATATCTTCTATTTCTTCTTGTCCCCATCTAAAGGGGCACTGGGTATATCCCCCACTACTTCCGGAGTTCACATTTACATTTTAACCAATGGCCACTAAGGATGGATTCGGATCGAATACGAATGGATTCGAATTCGGATACCACTATTTACCACATTTTAATACGAATTCGGATGCGAATACGAACCTTATCGAATACGAATACAGAACGAATAGTTCGAATACGGATTCGCATTCGGATGTTTAGTTGATTTTGACAGAAAATGTCTTTGTGTGTATTAATTCACTTTATGGATTGTTTTAAGAGTAAATTATGTGTATATATCTCATGTATGTTATATATATTTGAATAATTAAATATACAATATAAATATAAATAATTTTCATAATATATAAAATATTTTAATAAGAAAATAGTACATTAGTAAGTATAATATAATTTATTAATTAGATAAATAAATTAAAGTAGTTAAAATTGATATGATTGTCCATCTTAAAGTTAATTAAAATTTATTTTATATACCATTGGTAATATTATAATCAATATAATTAGTAATTGTCATGTAGATAATTTTTAAATTGATTAAACAGTTTATATCATTTATAATTAATAGTTAGTTAAAAAGAGAAGTTAATTTATGTCGAATGTTTTGGATTTTTCTCGAATACGAATGTCGAATGTCGAATGTTTCGGATTTTTCTCGAATACGGATGTGGAATCGGATAGAGAAAATTGTTGCAAATCGAATTCGGATACCTCCATTTGACATCCATATTAAAATCGAATACGAATACGGATATCCATATTTACGTTTTTATCGAATACGAATACGGATGTTTCGGATGTCCAGAGATCCATCTCCATCCTTAATGGCCACCGCCGATGGCCAGATGGTGGAGGAGGGTGACCTTCGCTAGGCGCCGGTGCCAGAGCAGTCAGGGAGGAGGTGGAGCAGAGGCTGGTGGGTGAGGACCGGTGGGAGACTTGGGAGTGGAAAGGTCAAAGTAGAGGGAGGGAGAAAGGTGTGTGTGTTGTCGGTGGAGCTGTGAACACGAGGTGCGATCGTTGAGCCGGATTCAATAAAAATGTCGTGTCTGGGAGAAACAGTATGGGAGACGCGTTGTAACTAGCCATGTTTGTGATGTTACACCACACTATAGGATACGCAGATCAATAAATACGCATCTCCTTTCATATGATACGTCATAAAACCACGCCTCTTGTACCTTCCTCTAGAATAGGAGATGTGGTTTGTCTGACCGCATCTTCAATGTGGGTACATAGGAGATGACAGTTATTCTCTGGCACCCGAAGCACACTTCTAGGAGACGCGGATTATTAATCTGCAGTCTCCTATATATCATCAGTGATGCAGTTTAATTTTGCGTCTCCTATTATGGTATCTCGTTTGACAGTTTTTTACATAGTGCCCGACGATTCCTCTTTCTATTCCGTGGCTGCAAGCCGCCCGCCGGATTTCAATGTCTTTGGTTGGCTAGCAGCAAGAACTTCGGCTGTGGCAATTCGCATCTCGCTTAGCTGCCCGCAATGCGAATGAATCAAGATGGCGCCCTTCAGCTAGTACTACAATATATTGTTGTAACTAATTACGTGCTCCTTCTTGCCTTTGGAATTTTGAAGCTGTACTGCATGCACCGTTCAGGTAAGTCTTGGAATCTTGATGTAATCATTTGAATAATGGATCTCTTTTACTTCGTTGATTACCCTACTTCTTTTAAAACTTAAGTGGATATTTATTTAACACTTTGTAATAAGCCAATAATAATCCATCAGTTGGACATTCTTTAGAGATAGATATTAATTAGAATTGCAAGTTCCACAAGATAATCAGTAAGATTTCATTGTGTTGGACAGGTATCATTGTAGGTTTGTGCTAATTTTAAATTACATTTTTTTATAAATTTTAGCACCGACATTTTGTTTTACGATTATCTTTATTATATGTACAAGATTAGCTTTATGATCTTTGTCCTAAAGCCTAATTGGATTTGGATTTTGAAAATTCATTCCCAGCGTGCTAGGATTTGGATGCGTCAACAACGCCATAGTGCCACTCCGATCACGCTCGAGGTGACACTCCACGTTACACCATAAATATATGTATTGTCACCGGTCGTTTTCCCGAGCAAGTTCCCGTCCTTGTGGCCAACGTCGTCGTAGTCCAGTGATCTATCATCATGCACGTCATGTCCTAGATACTACTACTACTCTGATCATACGTCCCATTCCTTTAAAGTTATTCACCACGCGCAAAGTGATTATGCGGAAAGGAACTCCCTTAATCCAAGATGGATTACTGCCACCCTTTTACTATATATCATCAAAGACGTGGTTTAATTCTGCATCTCCATTTAATGGTATCTTCTTTGATAGATTCTTAATTACATAGTGCCCGACGAATGCTCTTTCAGTTCCATGGCAGCAAGCCACTATACGCCTTTGGACTCTAGATTAAATGTAGACGCAAATTGCCCTGTCTTTGGTTGGCTAACGGCAAGAACTTCGGCTGTTAGGCAATCGGCATGTCGCTTAGCTGCCCGCAGTCCGAACCAAGATGGCGCCCTTCAGCTAGTACTACAATATATTGTTGTTACTAATTACGTGCTCCTTATTGCCTTTGGAATTTTGAAGCTGTACTGCATTTACCGTTCAGGTAAGTCTTGGAATCTTGATGTAATGATTTGACTAATGGATCTCTTTTACTTCGTTGATTACCCTGCTTCTTTTAAAACTTAAGTGGATATTTTTTTAATACTTTGTAATAACACTACTACAGAAAACGTTTTTAGCGCCGGGCGGATCGAGGTTTGTAGGCGCGGGCCTTTCGCCCGTTGCTGCTTTTTGCAGCTAAAAATAGAGCATTAGCAGCAACGGGCGGGCACCCGGTGCTGAAAATGGTTTTATAGACCCGGGTCATCGCATGGTCCGTTCTTAGAAATAGTATTTGCAGGTGCGGACAGTCGGATGGCCCGACGTTACAAATTAAATAAAGAAACCAAAAAAAGGAAAAAAAGGCGGCCGGCAGACCCACGCGATCTGCCAAATCCCGTGCCCCCACCGGTCGCCGGACGTGCCGTGCGGTGCCCAGCGACGAGGGGCCGCCATGGAGCCCCGCTACGGCGCTACCAGCGCCGAGCAGGGGCTGCTCGCGCTGGCCGCCAGCGTCGCGCTGCCGAGGCCGCATCGCCCGCACCAACCAACCGCTCAGGACCACCTGGAAGCAAATGGATCTGCTCCTCCAGCTCATCTCTGTAAGAGAGAACAGATAAGGATTAAGAGTTAGGCAGAGACCGAACGAGGCAGCACCAAGTGAGTCCACCCCATGTGCAAGTCTCCAAATCCAAATCGATGTTTAGTACATCAATAAATTAATCCAATACGAAGGAAATCAGGTCTTCTCGAAGGGAAAAATACTCAAGATTGAATATCAAGGTCCAATTTTTTGTGGCTCACATGTGGATAAGCGGATGCATCAGAAGCTAGAGCCACTCACGCGGACGCGTTGCCTAGCTGCTTGGGGGCCGTCGCCTCCGCGCATCTGCACCGCCGCCGGGCCGGAGGTGCCGCTGGCCCCGGCCACGGCCTCCGTGCCTGCACGCCTCCGCGGGGCCGAAGGTGCCGCGGGCCCTGGCCTCTGCGCATCCGCGTCGCCGAGGGAGCGCCGTGACTGCCCGTCCGCGCCGCCGCCGAGGGAGCACCGCGCCCGTCGCTCCTCCGCACCCGGCCCCGCCGCCTCTCTGCTCGCAGCCTCGTCAAGGACCCAGCTCCTGCGCCGCCGGACCTGCACGGGAGGAGAAAGAAGAGATGACGATAGAAGAAATGAGTGAACGCACTGGACGGGAGGGGAAAGAAAGGACGGAGAGAAAGAAGCAGATAGGGATAGAAGAATGAGTGGACAAGGAGGGGCGGAGAGAATAGATATTGACGAATGGGAGAGCGTTATTTGGAGGTCATGGATCGGTGATGTGGCAGTGTGTTTGTTATTTGTGTTTCTTCTGTGAGTTTCAAATAAAAATTTGGGTAGTTAAATGACTTCAAATGAAAAACTGTCCAACTGTAAAGTTTTATATTTTGTCGAGCTCTGCAACTTTGATATATAACTTATTTACATCTAAGGTCATTTATAAATTTTAAAAGTTCAAAATTTCGAATGGGATAACTTAGAATGGTAAAGACGATTTTTAGCGACGGACGATTGGATGACCCGCTTCTGAAAATCAATTTACAGGTGCTGGTCATCCCACGAGCCGCGCCTGAAAATAGAGACCATTTTTAGGAACGGACGATGGAATGACCCGCGCCTGAAAAAGATCATTTTCAGGCGCGGGTCATCCCATCGTCCGTTCCTAAAAATGGTCGCTATTTTCAGGCGCGGTTCGTGGGATGACCAGCACCTAGAAATGGATTTGTAGGCGCGGACGAGTTGCTACAGTAGCAGTGATCTATTTGTAGGCGTGGATGACTTTTTGAGCCGTTGCTAGAAAAAAAATGGAGGGCACCTACAAATCGTTTTTGTAGTAGTGTAAGCAAATAATAATCCATCTGTTGGACATTCTTTAGGGATAGATATTAATTGGGATTGCCAGTTCTACATGATAACGAGTAAGATTTCGTTGATTTCGATGGGTATCTTTGTAGGTTTGTGCTCATTTTCAATTATACTTTTTTTCTTAAATTTTAGCACCGTCATTTTGTTTTATTACTGTCTTTATTATACGTAAAAGATTAGCTTTATGATCTTTGTACTAAGAGGCCGTTTTGTGTTTTTTTCCTAGGCCCCCAAAATCTCAGGACCGGCCCTATGGCGGAGTCGTAATCCATGGCTGGAGGGCCGCCAGCAGATCTCAACTGGCTGCTTTCTAGTGGACCATCGGCGGACGGCAGTGGATTGAACTTGTTGTCACTGAGCAATCCGATACATGGCTGGACATCCAATTTATTTCTCCACTTCAAATCCAAAATCCATAATACGTTTGGACGCTCCTTTTGGACTGCAGCGTCACTATAAGAGCTATCTACGGAGCACATAAGCAGCGGCCATTTTTGGACATGGTGCTAATGGGGCATTAGCACCGGGTCCAACGGCTAACAGCCACGCGCAGGCGCGGGCGGCACGCGTCGGTGGGGGTGAGGGGGGGGGAGGGCAATTAGCACCGGTTGTTGTCAATAACCGGTGCTAAATGCCCACCTTTCGCACCGGTTGTAGCCAGCAACCGTTGCTAAATCTCACAGCACATTTAGCTCCGGTTGCTGACTAGAACCGGGCTAAATGCCCGAAGTTAGCACCGGTTGCTGGCTGCAACCGGTGCTAATTAATCCCTTCTTCCTCCCCACACCCGAGCTAGCATGAACACTCCGAGCTGTGTTCATGGTGTGCTCAGGTTGAGGGGAGATTTTGCCAATTTTTTAAAAAAATTGTGAAGCTTTCTCTCATTAGAAGGAGTCTACAAGGTATACAATTTCATCCTCTCATGTTCTTGATTAGCTTCTATTGTTACTATATTTTACAAATATAGAAATTTGTGAAGAAAAAGAGAAGAAAGAGAAAGGGCTATATATATGTGTGTGTGTTCAAGGTGTGTTCATGCATTAGAGAAATGTTTGTTAGAAATGTTGCTTTAGTATGGTTTTTAATATTTTATTTATAATGGAATATAATGATTTTTAGTTTGTGTGTTATGTAATTTACATTAATTAGAGATATGTGGAATTGGTTAGTTTATTTTGAGAGAAGTTTGTACGTTGTAATGAGTATTTTTAATAACATTTATTGTTTTTTGAGAAATAAAAGCCTTGTGTGTATATCAATATGGCTACTGCTGGAAGGAGTGGGACCGGTGATAGTGATCATGGTTCGTCTCCCGAGAATTGTAAAACTCTAGTAGGACCTCATGATAAGTCAAAAAAACCAGGAGCTCGGGTGAAAGCACAACTTCATTTTTTGATTAAAAAAACATGAAGAATGTGTTGCAAAGGGTGAGGAACCTGGTTTTGATCTTGAAGATATGTTGCGAGCGCTATGATCCATCACCAGCCTGGCCCCAACATCTTCGTCGCCGCCGGTGGCTAGACGACCCTCCCGCAACGCCCTCCCCTGACCACCGCGCCGCCGTTCCCCGCGACGCCCTCCACTCGTGACTTTGAATATTTACTTGACTTATAATATTTATTTGACTTGCATTTATTTAGTTGACTTACAATATTTAGTTGACTTATAATATTTATTGACTTACAATTATTTATTTGGCATACAATATTTAGTTGCGAATATTTAATCAACTTAGAATATTTAGTTGACCTAGAATATTAAGTTGACTGAATTTTTATTTGACTTGAATTTATTTATTTGACTTACAATATTTAGTTGCGAATATTTATTTATTTGACGTAGAATATTTCTTTGACCTACAATATTTAGTTGCGAATAATTATTAATTTGACGTAGAATATTTATTTTTGAAGCTGACCATCCACGAATAGTATAATGATGAATTCTTAGCAGCTCAATTTGGTTTGGGTGGAAACAGTGATGCGCAACCTAGCATGGAAGAAATGCTTGGTATTTCTGGTTGCGACAATTTGGACCAGGCGCAACCTAATGTGGGTCAATGTAGTAACCTGCGTCTAGTCAGGTGCTAATATTTCTCATAAACATTGTATACATTATCTTAATGTTCTGACTAATACATATCATCTACTTATTGTAGCCATCTACGGCGACAACTGGCGCTAAGAAAGGTACTATAAAAAGAAGTACCACTAGGAGGCTGAAGGAAGTGAAATTGCACCTCACCAGAGTGGAGGATGACGGCGGACCAAGTGAGCCCAAAGAAATTGCCAGGAAATTTGTCTCTCAGTGTGGGGTTATTGTTCGTGAACGCGTTCCCATTAGCATCAGGAAATGCAGATCTATGGACCCAGAGAACCGTATGTTCTGCCTAATACGGAGAAAGATATGCTCTGGTCTGATGTAAAAGAGTTTTTCGGACTTCCTTCAGATCGTGAAGAGAAATTGAAGGATTGGACGCTGAAAAGGTGGCAAATCTATTTCAAGATTACAGACAAAATTGTGGAAGAATTATATCAAGAAAGAAGAAATTCTGGATTTTGACAATCACCCTACCATAAGACATCATTATTGGGATGCGTTAATGGAGTACAAACAGTCTACAGAAGGATCAGAGATATCCGCAAGGAACACGGGCAATGCCGAAAAAAAGAAGTACACCCATCGAATGGGTTCAGGCGGTTATAAAGGCAGCATCGACAAATGGGACAAGATGGAAGAAGATCTGTATACTAGAGGCATTCGTCCAGCGACGCATGAATGGCCATGACGATCAAAGCATTTGTATTATGGTCATAGAGGCACTCTAAGTCCAGTAGACGGATCTTTGATTTTGGGTGACAACTTGCTAGAACTAGCTCACCGCCTCTTTGAAATCATAAAGAAAGCTAAGGCCGGAGAATTCATTCCTGATAGAGACAGAGATGAGCTAACCTGGGCCATAGGAAACAAGGAGCATCCTGGAAGAACTCGTGGAGTAGGAACTTCAATTTCTTGGAAGTATGCTTTCAAGGAGGACAGCTCCTCCTATAGGAGCCGTAAGCAAAAGAAGACTGAACAAGTGAACAGGATGAGGGAGCTAGAAGAAATTGTAGCCGCCCAGGGTGCACGAATACAGGAAATGGAGGGAGAGATGGATCAGCGAATGAAGCTAGCCCTTATTCAGATGACACAAGCAAGAGGAATAGAAGATCCTAATGCTTTGGTTACCCCTCCACAACAACGGCGCAGTCACGTTTCCAATAAGCTTCCCGCAGCTCAATCAGAACCGGCCCGTTACCCTATGGATGAAATAACTCAGCGCACCGCTTGCGAGCTTCATGCAACATTGAAGAACATATCAGTGGTGGTACGTCTAACAATGACTTAGAGTTGGTACGTACTATTTATTTATTTGACGTAGAATATTTATTTATTTGACTTACAATATTTGTTGTGAATATTTATTTATTTGACACACTATATTTTATCATAAATATTATTGTTTTATTAACTTTCTTCCCCTTCAATATATTAGGTCGCATTGGAAGAAGGACAAACAGTCCACTCCAAGGAGATTTCATATGACTACGCACCAGTTGAGGTGGAACAAGTTGTTTCGAACAAGTTGTAGAGGTGATGGGGAAACACTACTTGGAGAGTGTTGTCACGGCATCATTCTATGGAGCAAGCGTGACATCATCATACTTGGTATGCAAGCAACAACCTCGACAGCTCCATTGTCTTCACCGGTTGATAATCCGTCGGCTCATGATCCGCCGGCTGATGATCCACCGACTGAAGAAGATTGGTCTCCGCCAACTGATGATCCGCCGGCTGAAGAAGATTGGTCTCCCCATGCTAAGCAAAAGTGGCCTCCGCTGCAAAAAGAATACTGCGCCAAGAACTCCTCCAGTACAGAAGAAGCGCCCAACTAAGGAAAAGAAAGTGCCAGCAAAGAAGAAATTAGCTTACAAGAAGATGGAAGATGAACTTGACGAGACGGTCGCCGCAGAACTATACGCGCATTTCCACAAGAAGAAAGAGCCTGAGAAGGAGATTGATGTTGACCCGGTCAAGGCGGCGGCTTTTTAAAATAATTTGAGCAGGTCAAAAGAGAAAAAAGCTGCAATATCTGACTAGGACCGCTCATTATTAAAATCTTATCAGAAAAGGAAGAAAGCTGAGCGGGATGAGTGGTTGGCGAAGTCCAAACCTTCTACTATGGAGCAGCCCGGCAAACAATCTAAGCCGGTGCTGCCTAAGTCCAAACCTTCTATAATTCCTCAGCTCGACCAACAACCTCAGCGGGGATTGCCTAAGTTGCCAGATGAATACGAATTGAACGTGCAACGACTAATGAGAAAGACCGGTATGACTAGAGAGCAAGTCACTGGGCAAGCATCCCTACCCCGAGCTAAAGTTACTAAGTGGCCTTTTTGAGCTTGGCAAGTGTTTCGTCGAGCCAGATAAAGTTAAGAAAGTTCAAATAAAGATGTATTTATTTCATGAATGGTACATGGTTCAAGCGGCAAAAGGAATGCATATGTTCGGGGTTCGCGTAAAGGACGAAGATTTTTTCAATGGTGAACTACCAGTTTGGTTGGAGTTCAAAGATATCTATGAACTGTACCATTAAGATGCTATGGACTTGTTTTTGATTCAAGCCTGGGTTTTGTAAGTGATTTGTTCTAATCATTTCTTTATTGTCATGTAAACAAAATCTATGACTGACGGGTCTCTTTTTTGGTTATCATGCAGAATGGAGATTCAAAGATGTCGGAGGGAGCTAGTTTTTGACGTTGGTTTCATGGACCCGTCGAAGATAAATAGACACATGATTTTATGAGATCTAGACGGGAAACTTATACAAGTTTGTGGATAAACAGAATTATATGGACTCCATACTGTTGCCATACAACTACGAGTGAGTGCCAAAACTATGTACTCCATTTTATTTTTTTCATTTCTCATTATTATCTCATTATACTATGACACTTATATGTATCCCTGTAGTTTCCACTGGATCCTCATAGTACTGAATCCTGATAGAGGTGTGGTGAACGTCTTTGATTCGTTGAGGAAGCCACAAAAAGAGTATCAAGAAATCATTGACATGTTTACAATGTTGTGTGTATATATACTTTTCACCAATTCAAATTTACTTTAGACTTACATTATTGACTTATTTGAACTCAAATTTGAGACTAACAACATGATTATGTAATCGCAGGATGTAGAACGACATTCGTGAAGCGCACCCTGGATTTGCATATGATAAACTTGTATGGCATACTGAATTCCCGGTACACATGCAATTGGTACATATATGTCTTTGCTAATCAACTAAAAGAATTATCTTTAACTTTGTTTTCGCCAATAGTGTGCACAACAGGGGCCAGACAATAATTTATGCTGATACTACGTCCGCGAGTACATGCACAGCTGGATTAAGAAAACATTACTAACCATGATATTATGGTACACAATAATTATTTACACATCTAATTCAAGTGCACCATTGTTATGTTTTAATTTTAATTGTTTGCAAATTGTAGATGATGTCCATCTCGGATAAAAGTCTCGAGTAGCATAAGATCGACGCAATTACAGAACAACTCGTGGGATTTATTTGGGACAAGATCGTCAATGTCAACGGAGAATTCCACTATCCAGATTCATGGGATCATCCGGACAACTCAAGTCGTCGTTCCTCTTCCGCTCGTCCTAGTTCCTTATCTTGTCCTAGTTCCTCTGTCGGTCCTAGTCGTAGATCGTAATGCATTAATCTCAAGTTGTACTATAAACTTAACTCTTTTGGCACTAAGATGTAATATATATGTCTTTTTTATTCTTATATAGCCTGGCCTATACGAATACTAGTGCAGTACGACATCCGTATTAGAACAAATACATAGGCAAAATACGTATACAAACATATATATATGCTAGCCGGAAAAACATATCGTGATAATTAGCACCGGTTGGTTACAGAAACCGGTGCCAAAGGGGCTCATGCAGGCGCCACGTGCGCGACCCCTTTAGCACTGGATTGTGGCTAGACCCTATGCTAAAGGGGGCCTTTAGCTCCGGGTATTTGACCCAGTGCTAAAGGGGTACCCCTTAAGCACCGAAAGATCTACACCGGTTGGGAAACCGGTGCTGATGGTGGTTTCCCAGCCGGTGCAGATGGGGGTTTCTCCAGTAGTGGTGTGGATATCTACATCCAAAACTAGTCCAGTCCAACGATGTCCAAAAGGAAAAAAGCTAAATTGGATTCGGATTTTCAAAATTCTCCCACGTCAATCCACAAACTACTCATGCTTGGATTGTGATGTGTCAACATCACCATAGTGCCACTCCGATCACGCTGGAGTCATGTTGTATATGTGTTGTCTACCGGTTGTTTTCTTGAGTCATCTATCATCATGCACGTGGAGAAAACATTCATATTTACGTTGGTGATCCTCCTACTCCACTAACAATGTTGAACAAAAGTTTTGCACCACTTCCACCACATTCTTATGCACACATGGGCCTTTGATATTTATTTGGAATATCTGAAATTAGTAATGGGACAAGTCCATTGTTCCATCATTACCACCAATTTGTACAGGAAAATATGCTGCAAATGTTTTTGAACAAAAACTGTGGCAGAGCTCCCCACAACACCCTTTTATAGAAGAAGAGAAGGGAATAGTTACAAAGTGTTCAGAATACTTACAATTGGAGGGATTACAGATGCTACAAATTTCACTAGTAGAGAAAGGGCCTTCAGTACCGGTCCGGAAGGCGGGTTTAGTACCGGTTGTGGAACCGGTACTAAACTTTCGAGACTAAAGTGTCTCGTCGTTTAGTACCGGTTCCACAACCGGTACTAAACGGAGCCATTTAGAACGACTTTACGCCCAAAAAAAACGGAAAAAATATTTGAAAGTGCCGGTACTAAGTCACAAGTCACGCCAATTTTTCACGCGTAAATGTGCGAATGCGGCCGTGAGGATTCGAATCCATGACCTCTGGCCTCGCGCGTAGCTTCCTTACCATCCCATCTATGTACCACTCGTGATTGAGTGGGATATACATTCCTTTTAAAGTAACCCGTGGAGACCCATTTAGTCCCGGTTTGTAACACAAACCGGTACAAAATGGCGCGTTTTAGTACCGGCTTGTGTTACAAACCAGGACTAAAAGTGGCATGCCATTTTAGTACCGGATTGTAACACTAGCCGGTACTAAAACGCACCATTTAGTACCAGTTTGTGTTACAAATAGGGACTAATTAAATGGGTCTCTTAGGCTTCCAATGTTTGAAACCGGTACTAAATGACAAGGGACCAAATGCCGTTTTTCTTGTAGTGTTTTGATGTCAACAACAATGAATAAGCATCTTGTCCCATTATTTAATTTAATAAATACAGCCCATACTGTCAACGAAACTACTACGGAAACAAGTTTTAGGGCTGACAGCATTTTTTTCCAGAGGGGGACTGAACTGGGGAGTAGCCCCGAGAGGCGGTTGCTCCTATATGATGACGGCGGGCCCAAGTGGGAGAATGCATAGGGCACTACGGGAGAGAAGGCCTTTAGCACTGGTTGGGAACCCCCTTTAGCATGGGGTTCCAACCGGTGCTAATCTTCTAGAGCTAAAGCAGGGTGTAACTTTGTAGGCACACATCTGGTGTATCCATATAGGGAGGGATCGATCTAGCACCTTCATCCCACCAATGCGCTTTTACGACTCGGCCTAGTATCCTTATCCTCGCGTTCATGATATCTACATTTAACTGTGCCCCGGAGACACAGTCGAAGCATGCCTGGTGGGGGAAAGTCAATGCATGGCAATCCTTGGTAGAGCTTATTTATGACTTTGTGCCGAACCTGGTAAACGAACAAATAGGTGTGGTTGGAATACCTGGTGCTAAAGGTGATGAGGCACTAACAAATATACGTATGCACGTGCATGGGATTCGAACTCATGACCTCTTGGCTCGTACGTACCCTCCTTACCATCTCACCTACACAGCACATGGAATAGGATAATAGATGATTTCCTTTTAAAGTAACCCGTGAAGGACCCTTTAGCACCGGTTGGTGTTAACTGGTGCTAAAGGTGATTTTTCGCATCGGTTGGTGTTACCAACTGGTGCTAAAGGTTCCTGTCCAGCCTTGTCAAGCTCGCGACTGCTACACACGGTGCTAAAGGTGCATTAGCACAGGTTTGTGGTGGTGCCAAGGCCTATGTGCTGAGCGGATAGTGCTTTTTGTAGTAGTTGGCCGGGGACTTCAAAGCTAGCAAGGATGTCGAAGAACAACGAGAATAGGGTGTCTGTGGTGGGGAACGAAATTGCATATACAAGAAGATGCCTGACTCTATAATTCGCCCAACCCAATATATCGATATACTATTGTATTAGTATTATGTAGTTGTGTTAACACTGGTTTTAGAGAAAGGCTAAGCCGATAAAGACTATGAACTCCAAAGATTATGGATCTCACAATAAAGCAATTAACTAGAGTCTCCGAAACAAGATGAATAGGTATAAGAAAAAAGAGTGAAACTGTATCTAATTAGTATTACTAGTCGTCAACCCGTGTATTCGCACGGGTTAGAGTATCAGAGTATTTGAACTAAAATTTGAAGAAATTTAAATGGGAACTAACATTGCTATGTCAAAAAGTTGTCCAACATTTCTGGCCAGCTTGAAATTGCAAAATCTTACCCATTTCACACATTTGTTCTAACATGGATTACTGGAGTTGTGGTTAGTTTAGTGACAGTTTCAAATGAAAACTACTGTAGCAATTACACCTATGCTATCATAAATTTAGCCAACCAGATATATGGATTTATTTCTTTTATATAAAAATTTTGAAATTCTTTAATAACACATTTTTTGTTTGTTCTTATAGTTGCATAGCATACAACCACATTATAACTAAATGGGAAACAAAATTGTTGTCCTGTGCGGTAGTGCTTTCAGTAATAATGATTTGATCGAGTTATATAGCATATGTAACGTCATGTTTAATCATTGAAGTTAAAATATTGAAATGAAATATGCACATGTTCAAATCATGTTGACTTGTTGTGCTGTAACTGCACATGGCATACAGTTTAAATTATAGTCGTGTAGGGAATGGAAACTAAGCAGACAATTTTTACTTCCTTCGAAAAGGCTAACAGTGTGTTTTGAGGCAAGGAAACAATAGATAATAAACACATTATTTTTCCCAAATTATTATAGATTTTCATCCTTAGTAATTGTGAAAGCTGGCTCCGTTAATTATAATAATCTACAGTCCATACAATAGAAATCAGATAAGTAGTACATGACGATGATGATAAAGGAATTGGTGAAAAGAAAATACATACCAATCTAGGATGGCAGTATGGAGGGACACGTACCGCAGTGGCAAGAACCTTGGATGTATGGAGGGAGTTGTTCTTCCTCTGTAGAAGCTATCTCAAACTCGGAAATTCATATGCATGTACCGGTTGAGCCAAGTCATTACAGAGAACTAACCGCAAAAAAATTGCAGACAACTTAGGCTATTTGCTTGGGTTCTCCTTATTTGTGCTGGATTGAGGTACATCTGCATGTTGCAAGTTTCAAGTATGCTCCGAGTCACGTCAATAAACTGTACTTTTTGGTGTCCAACAACACTCTTGAAGGCAGTAATAACAATAATACATAACAAAGAATGGATGATTGTATTTCATATTAACACACATGCATAAAGAGATAAGGCACATGCACATGCACCTAAGTAATAAGCTCAGAATTTGATAAGATACAAACACCATACCTTAAAATACAGTGACAAATAGAGTTCTAAGAAAAAGAATAATATAATACCCCAGAAATTGATTTTATACCTATGAATGCAGACACGAATTGGGGCATAAATATGCTGAAAAAAATAAAGAACATACTGCAAACAGCTTAGAAAACATTTTGTGATAAAGGTCATCACAGCCGGTTCGTAACCCCTATCACAGCTTAGAAAACAGCTTAGAAAACTACTATAGAAAAGGTCATCACAGCCGGTTCGTAACCCCTATCCCCTATCACAGCCGGTTTGGGAGGCGGATGAGATAAAGCGGCTGTGATAGTCCCCATATCACAGCCGGTTTTCAAAAACCGGCTGTGATGACCACATCACAACCGGTTTTCAACTAAACCGAAAATAAACCAAAATAAAATAGCAAAACATTTTATTTATTTGGGGATGGACCCCATCAGCCACTACCCACCATCGGCATTTTTCGCGGAAAAATCGCGCGCTATGCGGTCGGCAGGATTCGAACCCGCGACCTCACGTTTGTGCATAGCCTCCTCTACCACTGCACCACTAGTGTGTTTGTGTCTATATACCATTTTGATTCCCCTCATATTAATGTTTTCTGAGTGTAAATTGCTTATTTGAGGCTCTAAATGACATCAAATAAAAAAGTGGTGAACTACAATGTTTCATAACTTTTCAAGATCTACAACTTTCGTTTTGGTCAAAAGTTCATCCGAGGTCGTTTACAAAATTTAAATTTTCAAATTTGAAAAATTCAAACTTAGATTCGGTTGACAAGATGACTTCAAATAAAAAATTGGTGAACTATAATGTTTCATAACTTTCCAAGATCTACAACTTTCGTTTTGGTCAAAAGTTCATCTGAGGTCGTTTACAAAATTTAAATTTTCAAATTTGCCCTCCAAAAATGTGTCAGTAAAGAAACCGGTTGTGATGCTCACCATCACAACCGGTTTTCAAAAACCGTTGTGATAGTGAGCATCACAACCGGTTTGTAAGAAAAACCGGTTGTGATATGCCGGCTGACTATCACAACCGGTTTTTGAGAAAAACCGGCTGTGATAGGCGACATCACAACCGGTTTTTTAAAAACCGGTTGTGATAGCTCTATCACAACCGGTTTTCTCAAAACCGGTTGTGATAGCCCGTTTGTGAAAGTGGTTTGTGTAGCAGTGACGTTTTTCTCGGTGAGTCCTAATTCTCCGCAAGACCCACATATGAGATTGCATGGAGCCATATATATTGTCGATTTGCCATGTAAACCTTACCGCAGGGGATGCATGAAAAACCGGAGGAGAAGATGTGCGCATGCTAGCTTGCTGTCGCTGCAGGATAGTCAAATCACCGTCAGACATCAAATAATTAAAGAGTGTTTATTCTGACCCAAATAACATTGTAGGAGTAATTGATTCGACACTCAAATCGCATGATCTCAGCAAAACATAAATGCATGCGAGTCTAAACTTACACATGCAGACTCCATCGTGAGATGGCATAGACGGCATTACAACATGCGGAGGTGTCCGTTGGTGGATCCGGAGTAGTCGGCGCCTCCATGGTGCTCCGCCGTTAGGGCTCAGAAAAATGTGACAATGCCATCGTCGTAGGTTTTGCTTTAGATCTCTTGTTGACGCCCTTCATCTGTGTTGGAATGGAACTATGGAAGGCCAACCGTTACCGACCTCAGGTTGCAATCCAGAGCGTCCCTGAAGAAGGCGGTGCCACGGGGCAGCAAGGCCAGGCCGATCGGCCTGGCCTAGGCCGGCCGGCCTCCCCCAGAGGCCGCCACCTGTCCCCCTTCACGTGGCAGTTAAGCAGAGTGTTAGCTTACACTTGACGCCTGCAACCGCCCCTGAAGGCTATAAAAGGGACCCTCCTTCACCTTGAGAAAGCATCCATCAAATCATCCAAAGGAGAGAAAGTAGCTTAGTGAGTTTGTGTTCTCATCTTTAGAGTAGAGTAGGGAGAGAGTGGGTGAGTTGCTCGGGTGACAGCCGAGCTTTGTAGAGAGAGTCCGGGATTTCTCTCTCGGTCTCGTCTCAACATTTCCGCCCCCGAGGAATATATTCAAGAGTTATCTTCAGTAAGTCCTTGGTCTCTTGCCTTTAGTACTTCGCTAGTTTACAACTTACTTTCAGCAAGTTATCATATTTATCTTTGATCTGCGGGTACCTGAGTCTGCGCGAGTGACAGCGACTCTTGTTTGGGGTTTCCTCTATAAGCCCTTCGCGTTGGGTGGAGGTCAGTGACTGAAAGCTTAGGCGTGGTGCATGTGCTGGCTAGTCATCTCAGGTTGTGTTGCACCCCACGGAACTACAGTGGTAGGCGGCAGGTGGTGACAGCCCTGTCCGTCCTTTGTACTCCACCACGTTCGGGTGTACTCATAACAGTAGTGCTGAGCCCGGAAGAACCCCTCTCTCACCCCGTTCTGAGTTCTTCCCGTTCTAGCCGTCGAAGCAGATCAGGTTAGGTATCGATAGTTTGTCTGGGGTAACGAGTAGCTAACTAAAGTCAAGCTCTCTACCCATTTATCCTTTTTCTCCTTGGTGGATCCGGTTAGAAAAGTTCTAGGCTAGTCGCGTCTGCTGTTCCTTGGATTCGATATCCAGGTTCTTACTCCCCTGGTGAAAGGCTACATCGGACTCCGTGCGCTTGCGGATTTTAGTTAGGCTAAGGAGTGCCAACAAGCTTTTCTGGCGCCGTTGCCGGGGAACGGTAGCAACACTAGTGTAGGATCTTTTTAGCCGTACACCTTTACCCCCATAACCATCTACCACATGGAGTTTTCTCCTAGTTACCCGACGGTTCCATCTAGCGAGTATTTGGAACCGCCTTCATCTTGCCACCCCATACCACCTCATGGCTTCGAGATCCGTCCCAGTCTCGTTGCCATGGTTCGTGCACAGTCTTTCGGTGGAACGAAGGACGAAAGTCCCTATGCTCACTTGCAGGTTTTCGAGGAGAATTGCTCTCTTCTGATTATACCCGGCGTAAACCAAGACACTATACGATGGAAACTTTTCCCATTTTCTCTGATGGAAATGCAAAATCTTGGTACGACCGGACTGCAAGGGGATTTAGCGGAGATTGGATCAAGTTGAAGGACGAGTTTTGTCTGTTCTTTTACCCTGTCTCCAAGATCTTAAAACTCAGAGTTGAGTTGATGACATATCAGCAAGGCAATGAGTCACTTGGAGCCACGTGGGAGCGGTTCATAAAATTGGCCAACTCAGGGCCACCGCATAACATTCCAGAGGAAATGCTTATGCAGCATTTTGTTGGTGCATTGAAGCCGGAGAGTGCACAGTTCTTGAACATCACCTCCGCAGGGTCAGTGCTATACAAGACAGTGGATGAGGTACGAGAAATCTTGGAAAAGGTTCTCAACTCTACCGAGTACACTGGCGTCTTCGACGACCCACCAACACCACCAACAACCCCCACAGACAAACAGCCACTACTCGCCCTCACATTCGATCCGCCTCCTCCGATCATAGAGGAAGTGCTCGAACACCCCAAGTCCTCAGACCATGAAAATATTCTTGACGATCTGCCGCACTTCATTCCCGAGCTCTTTACAGAAGAAGAGTACTTGGAGATCGGCAATACATCACGTATGCCCATGGAACAAGTGTGCGCAAGTTCAAGGTCTAAGGCGTTCATTCCAGAAGCCGTACCGCAGATCGAGGGTTTATCTGCGATCATGAGCAAGGAATGGACGGAGGAAATTGAAAGTTGCGAAGACATCATCCGAATTACCCGCAACTTCAGAGTACTCCATTGCGCTATTGAGGGAACTGACTCTCAGGAAGTTGCCTACGACCCGAAGGTCGGGAGTAATATCATATCAAGTGCACTCGCATCACAAGTGCAACCAGACGAACCCCGGTCCTTCTCCCGTAAGCACCTCAAGTGGATCGACGGCCAAATGATGGAATGCAGAGGAATCATCCGTGTTGTGCCCGTACACATGGGACGCAACAGGATTTTCCTAGACTTCCACATTTTCGATATCCCTAGAGGCGACAACTTCTTCCTGATCGGACAGCCAATAGAGCACCTTGCCAACCCGAACCATGATCGAGCCACGATACAGTTCAAGGTTGGTAAAGAGATCATCCCGGTCAGCCTTGTGCGGTCAGTGAACACTATCGCAGAGGCCCGATCCGAGACAGACCCAGTGGAGAAAGCAGTTAGCTCCGCTCAAGAAGAGCAAGCTCAGTCCTCACAGGCTGAAGAGGCTAACCATTTCATCCAAGAGGCAGAAACGGACGGTTTTATAAAACTCGACGAGGAAGAAAAGCCACAACACCCCCCTCCTGAGTTGAAGCCGCTGCCTCCTGGACTTAGATACGCTTTCCTCCACAATGACCGACGCTCGCTAGTCGTCATCAGTGACAAACTGACAGAGAATGAGACTCGGCAGCTTATCACAGTCCTAGAGAAGCACCGGTCTGTCTTCGGGTATTCTCTACAGGACTTGAAGGGGATCAACCCCAGCTTATGCACCCATCGCATACCTATGGAGCCGGACCATACGCCGTCTAGAGAACATCAACGACGGCTGAATGATGCGATGAGGGAGGTAGTCAAGAAAGAAGTGTTGAAGCTTCTGCACGCGGGTATAATCTACCCCGTGCAAGACAGTGAATGGGTCAGCCCAGTTCAAGTTGTGGCCGAAGAAGGGTGGAATGACAGTTATCCAGAACGAGAAGAATGAACTTATCCCTCAGAGGACCGTTACTGGATGGAGGATGTGTATCGATTACAGGAAGCTTAACAAAGCTACCCGTAAAGATCACTTTCCTCTCCCCTTCATCGACGAGATGCTTGAGCGGTTGGCAAACCACTCATTTTTCTGCTTCCTTGATGGATACTCTGGTTATCATCAAATTCCCATTCATCCCGATGACCAGAGCAAGACTACCTTCACCTGCCCCTACGGAACGTTCGCCTACCGGCGGATGTCTTTCGGCCTATGCAATGCACCTGCTTCATTTCAGCGGTGTATGATGGCGATATTCTCTGACCTGATCGAACAGATCATGGAAGTATTCATGGATGACTTTACCGTCTATGGTAAAACCTTCGACAACTGTCTTGAGCACTTGGAAAGAGTCCTCAAGAGGTGCGAAGAGCATCACCTTATCCTAAATTGGGAAAAGTGCCACTTCATGGTCAGAGAAGGAATTGTGCTGGGACATAAGGTGTCAGAAAGAGGATAGAAGTTGACAAGGCACAAATAGAAGTTATTGAGCAACTACCACCCCCGACGAATGTCAAGGGTGTGCGAAGTTTTCTGGGTCATGCTGGCTTTTACTGAAGATTCATCAAAGATTTCTCCCGGGTAGCCAGGCCTCTTACAAGCCTCCTGGCTAAAGAAGCACCCATCAACTTCAACGATGATTGCCTTCTCGCCTTCTACACCCTCAAGAAGGCACTTATCTCAGCTCCCATCATACAACCGCCCGATTGGAATCTTCCATTCGAGATCATGTGCGACGCTAGCGACTATGCAGTCGGGGCAGTGCTCGGTCAATGCAAGGATAAACAGTATAACGCTATATCTTATGCAAGCAAGACATTGACCGGAGCTCAGTTGAATTATGCGACAACGGAGAAGGAACTCCTGGCAGTGGTGTTTGCCATGGACAAGTTCAGATTTTACTTGGTTGGTGCCAAGGTGATAGTATACACAGACCATGCTGCACTAAAGTACCTCTTTACCAAGAAAGACGCCAAGCCACGACTCATCCGTTGGATTCTGCTCCTTCAAGAGTTTGATTTAGAAATACGAGACAAGAAGGGGACAAATAATTGTGTGGCGGATCATCTCTCAAGAATGCAGGTTCAAGGGTCGGATCTTCCTATCAATGACTATCTCAGAGATGATACTCTCCTCAAGGTCACCACATCCAGTCCATGGTACGCAAACTTGGTAAACTTCATGGTGATTGGGTATGTGCCTCCAGGAGAAGACAAAAAGAAGTTAATCTACCTCAGCAGATTTCACCTTTGGGATGACCCCTATCTGTTCAAGGTTTGTGCTGACGGATTACTCCGACGATGCATCCCTCATGAGGAAACACATAAGATCCTTGATCGTTGCCATTCATCACCGTACGGAGGACATTACGGAATTTTCCGAACCCATGCAAAGGTCTGGCAGAGTGGATTCTTCTGGCTGACCATGTATGGAGACGCTAAGGAATTCGTACGAAGATGTGCCAGGTGTCAGAAACACGGGAATATCAACGCCCCTGATGCTATGCCACTGCAAAATAACCTCCAGTTGGAGATTTTCGACGTGTGGGGAATAGACTTTATGGGTCATTTCCCTGCATCCGAGCAGTGTGAATATATCCTGGTGGCAGTCGACTATGTTTCCAAATGGGTGGAGGCACTTCCATGCACGGCAGCCGACTCGAAAAATTCAAGGAAGATGTTCGAAGAGATCATCTTTCCCCGTTTTGGAGTACCCCGAGTCGTGATCAGTGATGGAGGATCACACTTCATTGACAAGACGTTCCGAAATGCCTAAGCGACTTAGGAGTGGACCACCGAGTGGCTACACCTTATCACCCCCAGACCAGCGGGCAAGCAGAAACATCAAACAAACAAATCAAAAACATTCTGCAAAAGACGGTCAATGCAATGGGGACAGGGTGGAAGCGAAAGTTACCGGAAGCACTTTGGGCATATAGAACAGCGTTCAAAACACCGATAGGGATGACTCCCTACCAACTGGTATATGGCAAGACATGCCACTTACCGGTTGAGCTAGAATTCAAGTCCCATTTGGCGATCAAGAGGTGGAACATGGATCTCCAGACAGCCAGACTCAGAAGAAGAATGCAATTGGCTGAACTGGATGAATGGAGGGAAAAGGCCTACCACAACGCCAAGCTATATAAAGAAAGAACAAAGAGATGGCATGACAAGCACATCAAGATCAAGCATTTCAAAGCGGGAGATCAGGTATTACTCTTTAACTCCCGTATTCGCTTGTTCGGTCATGGTAAGCTTAGAAGTAAGTGGGAAGGTCCTTTTAGAGTCTTAGATGCCACTGATCATGGCGCGATAACCCTCAAGGATAATGACGGAAATACTTTCAAGGCCAATGGCCAAAGATTGAAAATATTTCTCGAATCCGAAATGCCGGAGCTCAGAGAGATGGACGTCTACAAGCTAACCGAGATATCTAGTCCAGGTCCGGGCGGGACCTAAAAATGGCCCTTATCTAGGATAGATTTCCCTTTTCTATTTTTTTCTTTTCCTTCCCTTAAACTTTTTATAGCCAAACTCTAAAGACTTTCTGGTTGAAGAGCAAAGGAAGCATACACGAAAAATTTCATGGGCTCTCGAGACAAGGCCAGGCCGGCCGGCCTCACCCAGGCCGACCGGCCCAGCACCGGCTCGACTCGGGACGCTCCTCGTTTGAATGAGTCTCGCTGCTATCCTTTCCGAGAATTCGTGGGGTTTCGAAGGGAGGAGCGTCGTTTTAAAACAAAAGGCCCCCGCTCTTCTTCTCCCTCAGAACTCTCGAGCCTCCTTCTCCAGAAACGTCCCCTCCTTTGAGAAATCTGAGCCATGGCCTCGCAATCAAGCCACCAAGACTCCAACTCGGCCTCTCAAGGTAGCCGCTCCCCGTCCGAGTCCTTGAAAGGGACACCGGGCTCCTACAACTCCAGCAGCGTCTGGATCATTGAGAAGGCGGCGTTCGTCGACGTCGTCGCTGCGCAGCCGGAGGCCCGGCGGCCACTTTCCCAGGCCGATCGGCCTGGGGCAGGCCGGCCGGCCTCCCCTCGCCGCCTCTCTGGCTCGCCTTTGGGCAGAGCCTCCCTCCGTGATCCTCAGGAGGAGGGTCAGTGGAGTTCGCAGCCCAAGACGCCCCGAAGGCCAACTACGGGACTTTTGTCCCCGAAGAAGGCCATCGGGAAGCGCCTCGTCTCCTCGCCGCTCAAGAAGGAGATCGTGCCTCTCTTCATCTCCACCTCGCCGTGGTACTCACCGCAGTATACCCCGGGAAGTCCTAGCCCTCCATGCCGGGAAGGGCCAGGCATTGGGAAGGGGCTTTTCTTAGCCCCTAAGAAGCCCGACGAGGGGAGGAAGCGCTTCATGACACCCTCTCCGATCCAAGGACCTCCCGGGCAGATGGAGTGGTCCGATGAGGAGGAGGAGGAGGACATAGAAGAGCTGAGGAGGAAGCTCGCCGCGCTGCAGCTAAAGGTCAACAACATGGATGAGCGCGTGGCGAAGGCGGTGATCGGGCAAATGGAGGCCGATGACAAGATCGAGATCCTTCGCAAGGCGATGGCCTCTAAGGTCAAGCGCCTCGCGAAGGCCACCGGCAATGAACACCTCTACCGCCCGAAGGAGGAGTAGTTAGGATTAGAATTAGTTTAGACTTTTGGGTGCTAGTTTAAATTTCCCTTTTGATTTCTTTCATTCAATTTTCCCTTGTTTGCAGCACCCCCACATTTGTTTCCCCTCAGTTTGAATAAAATAAATTGATTTATTTGAAAGAAGAGGCTCATATATAAAAAGAAAAGAATAAAATGAATGGTTGGTGCACACTTGTGTGCCAACCAAACCCTCGGACTGATTTTTCAGTGAAGCACGCAGAAAAACTGATGTACAGGAGCTGTACTGGTCGCTGGCCAAGGCACGACTAAACCTGGCACAATGCCAGGCCGGCCGGCCTAGGCCAGGCCGGCCGGCCCCCTGCTGAAGCCGTTCGAGGAGATCCTGTGCCCACTGCGTATCTTGCGAATCACATGAACGAGGAACCTGAATCGGGACGCTTGGCTACAATGCCAGGCCGGCCGGCCTCTACTGGGCCGATCGGCCTGGGCCTGTGGCCAACGTCGTCGACTCGACTCCAGGACACGGTTTGTAACCCCTACATTTGATCCCTTCGTGATTTTGATCCAAATAAAATTCCTGGCTAAATAATGTTAAAACTTGATCAAAATTCATGAAAGTGAACCCCTATGCATGACACCTTGGATATACTTGTGATATTTCATGATAACGTATTTCATTACCTTGGAACTTTTTGATAGGATTGCCTGATTCTCGCTAATTGATTCTTATGATATAATGATTTGAGAAGTTGAGCCATCCGATTCAAGGTTTTGGAGATTGTTTTTGAAAATAAAACTTAAGGCAACCCTTGTTATCATCAACTTTAAATGTCCTATCCAAAGCCATATACCAAGTTCAAGTTGAAACTTGTACATAGCTACCTTCTAAATTTTGAGCTTGCTCGAATTACTTGCCTTCATGTTCGTGCTATCTTGTTCATCATGGCTATAGATGGCCATTCGGGCCGCCCGGCCCGGCCCTGGCACGGGCCCGCTCTGGCCCGCTCTTTTACGGGCCGTGCCTGGCCTGGCCCTATGCCCCTGCGGGCCGTGCCGGGCGCGCCCACGGGCTGGGGTGACGGCCGAGATGTATGAGTAGTAGGAATGATTGGACAAGTTCTTCGATCTCGCAAAATAAATAAAGAAGAGTGAGCAACATCTCCAAAGCTCCACCATATAACATAGAGAGGCTTGATTCTAAGCCCAGGTGAGGATCTAAACACTATGAGTGATTGAGAGATGTTGAGAAATAAAATTATCAAAAACTCCAAATGCCAAGAGGAAGAAGTGCTCGACCAATCAATGAGTTGTTCTAAGACTCAATTGATGAAGATGAGGGTGTTAGCCACCAGAATCCAAGGTATGAAAGAAAACTCAGAAATATGACTTGTGTATACCTTGAGCTCATGACCCTGACCTTGCGAAAGTCCCGGTGACTTAATTCATTCTTTGCTAAGGGACTAGCAAAGTTCAGGTAGGGGGGCGTGTTGGTGGTCGTTACGATACGGTTTCACCACCAACATTCCGTCACATTTCAGGCCCATCTTGCTCATAACAAAGTAAAATTGATTATTTCTAATGAGTTCCACAAGTTTTGTATAATTTGTGAGTGCAGGAGCAAGTAAGCAAAAGCTGAGCCATGTTTGACACAAAGCCAGGCCGGCCGGCCTATGCCAGGCCGACCGGCCCCCTTCTGTGGCCAGTTGCCACGTCCTTGGTCCAGGAGTTCACAAACACAACTCAGATGATCATGAGACGTGCGATCAACGTCGGTTTAATCCAAAGAACCCGAAAGGCCTAAGCTACATTTGCATCGATTGAAGGGCCCACCAACATTGGATTCTCGGACAGCTTCAATCCAAAGCAACCGTTACCGACCTCAGGGTGCAATCCAGAGCGTCCCTGAAGAAGGCGGTGCCACGGGGCAACAAGGCCAGGTCGATCGGCCTGGCCTAGGCCGGCCGGCCTCCCCCAGAGGCCGCCACCTGTCCCCCTTCGCGTGGCAGTTAAGCAGAGTGTTAGCTTACACTTGACGCCTGCAACCGCCCCTGAAGGCTATAAAAGGGACCCTCCTTCACCTTGAGAAAGCATCCATCAAATCATCCAAAGGAGAGAAGAGTAGCTTAGTGAGTTTGTGTTCTCATCTTTAGAGTAGAGTAGGGAGAGAGTGGGTGAGTTGCTCGGGTGACAGCCGAGCTTTGTAGAGAGAGTCCGGGATTTCTCTCTCGGTCTCGTCTCAACATTTTCGCCCCCGAGGAATATATTCAAGAGTTATCTTCAGTAAGTCCTCGGTCTCTTGCCTTTAGTACTTCGCTAGTTTACAACTTACTTTCAGCAAGTTATCATATTTATCTTTGATCTGCGGGTACCTGAGTCTGCGCGAGTGACAACGACTCTTGTTTGGGGTTTCCTCTATAGCCCTTCGCGTTGGGTGGAGGTCAGTGACTGAAAGCTTAGGCGTGGTGCCTGTGCTGGCTAGTCATCTCAGGTTGTGTTGCACCCCACGGAACTGCAGTGGTAGGCGGCAGGTGGTGACAGCCCTGTCCGTCCTTTGTACTCCACCACGTTCGGGTGTACTCATAACAGTAGTGCTGAGCCCGGAAGAACCCCTCTCTCACCCCGTTCTGAGTTCTTCCCGTTCTAGCCGTCGAAGCAGATCAGGTTAGGTATCGATAGTTTGTCTGGGGTAACGAGTAGCTAACTAAAGTCAAGCTCTCTACCCATTTATCCTTTTTCTCCTTGGTGGATCCCGTTAGAAAAGTTATAGGCTAGTCGCGTCTAATTAGTTAAATAATTTCCTTTTAATTTTGAGGGTGTCACACCACCCTTGTAAACTGACTAGTTTCCCGCCCACTGGGATATATAAAGGAGGGCAGGGGTGCCTAGATCGGTAGAACATAGAAGAAGGGAGAACCACCAAGTCTCTCAATAGATAGACACACGTTACAACATTACACAATACAAACCACCAAACAAGACGTAGGGTATTACGCTATCTCGGCGGCCCGAACCTGTCTAAACCTTGTGTTGTGTAGCCATTGTGTTCCTGATCTCGACGAAACCCCACCTGAAATCTACTACCTCGGGATACCCCTCGGTAGGATCGACGGTAGAACACCGACATCTAGCGCGCCAGGTAAGGGTGTTCATCAAAGATCCCGTGGCGAACCCAATGGCGTCTATCAAGCTCGGATTGGATTGCTCGAGGCAGATTCAAATCCATCGAGTAATTCGGTTCGAGCACCTACCCACCCTATTCTCAAGATCAATCTACTCGGCGAAAAGCAATGGCTCAGTCTTGGCGTGGTCCGTGCACGACTCAGTCTACACGCACTGAGCTGTTACCTCGGCAAGCTGACGGCATTGTCCCGGCGTACTCTCTCTGCTCCTGCAATCCGCAACTGATTACTACTCGGCAATATGCACATCTTGCGGCGTCGAGTCAGAAAACAATTTGATTTTGGTTGGCCAGTCCAAAACAGAGGAGACCATATTCTGCTGGGTTGCGTCGCTACAGTTCCAGGCCAAAGCACTCTGGTGGCGGCCTATCAACTACATGCACGTGCGTGTTGACATGCAAGCCTACGCGAAGAAATCAGCTACAAAGATGTTATTTGAAGCTTGGAAAGTCTGATCGGCTGCTTTTTTGTCGACGAATCGGCGACTTGGCGTTTAAGTATCAAGATTACCACGTGCCGCGCACGTGTTTTTAAAAAGTTACTAATTTAGAGACGTAGTCTACATCGACTAGATTAATCTAGAGCATTCGATCGCATAAAATCCGACGGCGTAGGCTCAAGTGTGAGATGTAGTCAACATGGACTCTTTAGATTAATCTAGAGCGTTCGATTATCATAGAATCCGACGGTGTATGATATAGATGACGACGGACGAAACGAAAATTTCGTCGTCCTTTATAGATAGATAGATGCGTGAACTATTACAATGCAACCTTGTTGCCTTCCTTAAACTTCATAATTGTCAGGTCTCCTGTCTATGTATTGCTGACTCCGCATGAACCTGGATGGCGTGCTAGGATTTTCTATTAGTCTTGTAGGTTCTACATATGCGCTCCACAAGCTAGTCAAATAATTAACCAGCTTGATTAAACAAAATAATTATAGAATCACGTGCATTTCAAACCGATTAGGACATGGCCATGCAACCGTAGACTCCATTTTTTACTTGAGTTGCTTTCGTTAGTTCAAGCCAATTCTTGCATCTCTACACACTTCTTGTAACGCCATCAGATTCTCTTTTTCTTTTCCTTTTATGCATGAACTATTACAATGTAACCTTGTTGCCTTCATTAAACTTCATACTTGTCAGGTCTCCTGTCTAGGTATTGCTGACTCTGCATGAACCTTGATGGCATGCTTGGATTTCCAGGGGTCTTGTAGGTTCTACATATGCGCTCCACAAGCTAGTCAAATAATTATAGAACCACGTGCGTCTCAAACTGATTGGGACATGGTCACGCGCAAGCGTAGACTCCATTTTTTACTTGACTTGCCTTCGGCAGTTGAAACGAATTCGCTTGCAGTCCAATGGTAGGACGGTCCAGTAGGACACTACCCACCAGGGTTTAAATCCTGGTGCTCGCATCTTTTCTTTGGAATTTTCTAGAATTTACCGGCGTTATGCGTTAAGTGGTAAGCGTGACTTCGGGAATCTTCAAATCCGTCTGGTGCTCCTTCCTTCGAAGGTGCTCATAGGGTATAGGGTTAGCGTACGTGTGTTCATAGGGATGAGTGTGCATGCGTGTGGTGAGCGTCTACATTGTACTATGTAATTCTTTAAAAAAAATGCCCATGCGCCATCAGCTGATGTCAACACATAAACACCCCAAGCTTCGAAACGAATTCTAATTGGATGAGTAGTCTCTAGCATGAACTTCTTTTTCCCCTTTTTAACCTGAGGCTTGTAAAATTCACCTGTACATATTTCATACCCTTTACATATTTCTTAAAAAAAATTCGAAACTATTTTATTTGATGTCTGATGCTTATCCATTGATCTGGTGTCCTTGAGGTGATGTTGCATTGACTCAGGAACGGACAACTATCTCTAAGAGGAGATGGGCCGTAAGTATTGGACGGGGGAGTGTTACAATGACGACGCTTGACATGCCTTTGACCCTACGAACATACGCTTGCCAGGCCTGTACGTACTTTGGTTTCTTCTGTAGAAATTGGATCCAATGGCCGAAAATGACAGGCAACGTGGCCCAATGGGGAGATGGAGGTTAGAGGCAGATTTTTTTTTTCTTTTTTGAAAAACAGAGGCAGGATTCGGTATATACTAGAAACATATAGCGCGGCTTTGCCGCGCACCACCATGTAGTTAGCCAGGATATACACCTGTAATTCAAATGGATTACCAGCATATTCGTTCTTTGTCTTAAAATCACTAATGTTAGTAATATATTAATTAATATTGTCAGATTGTCAGCACATATTCGACCTTTTAGGCATTAAATATGGAAACTATCTAGTAATTAATGCTCCTTAATAATATTTTGTCAATGTAATAATGCTATGTTGTATAGTCATTAGTCAATTGACCGAGCTTGCCGGTGTTAAGACGGAGCGAGGACCAATACCACGTTTAATCGTGCATATTATCCAGTGTTTTGGAGTTCACTACAAGAGATACAAGAGAATGAGACATCCGCGGAGCACATAAACAGGGGCATTTTTAGACCCGGTGCTAATACGGCTAGCAGCCGGGCGCAGGCGCGCATGGCGCACGGCGGTGGGGGGGGGGGGGGGGACTGGCGGAGGGGTTTTAGCACCGGTCGCAGCCAGCAACCGGTGCTAAAAGCCTACCTTTAGCACTGGTTGTTGGCTGCAACCGGTGCTAATGCTTGAGGCACATTTAGCACCGGTTCTAGCCAGCAACCGGTGCTAAATCCCCAAAGTTAGCACCGGTTGCAGCCAGCAACCGGTGCTAATTATCTAGCTATATATTCCCTTCTTCCTCCCCATGCCCGAGCCAGCATGAACACTCCGAGATGTGTTCATGGTTTGCTCAGGTTAGAGGGGAGATTTTGCCAAATTTTTTTCAAAAATTGTGAAGCTTTCCTTCATTTGAAGCAGTCTACGAGGTACACAATTTCACCCTCTCATGTTCTTGATTAGCTTCTATTGTTATTATATTTTATAATATGAAATTTATGAAGAAAAAGAGAAGAGAGAGAAAGGGATATATATGTGTTTTTATAGTGGTTTAAATTTAATGTTAGGTATGTATTAGACAAATGTTTTTTTAAGTATGTTTTTTAGTATTTTATTTATAAATGGAATATAATGATTTTTAGTTTGTGTGTTATGTAATTTTTTTACATGAATTGGAGATATGTGAAATTGGTTAGTTTATTTTGTGAGAAGTTTGTATGTTGTAATGAGTATTTTTATTAACATTTATTGTTTTTGAGAAATAAAAGCGTTGTGGTATATCGATATGGCTACTGCTGCAGGGAGTAGGACCGGTGATAGTGATCGTGGTTCGTCTCACATTACAGTAGGACCTCATGATAAGTCGAAAAAACCAGGACCATGGGTGAAAGCGCAACTTAATTTTTTGATAAAAACACATGAAGAATGTGTTGCAAGGGGTGAGGAACCTGGTTTTGATCTTGAAGATCTATTGCGGCGCTACGCTCCATCACCACCAAACCCAGCTCCACCATCTTCTGCACCAGGAAAAAATATATCAGAGCATCCTACTTTTCCATCCAAGGATGGTTGAAGATCTAGGTCATGTTGCATGTTGGATGTGGAGAATTTTACGTACGACATTTTGGATAAATTATGAACCTTGGTCGTGTTTCATTATGACTTTAAGAAATACAAGTTTATTTTCAATAGATTGTGTTGGATATTTCGTTAATTTTGTAATGTATGAATTAATTAGATCACTTTGCTAAATGTAGATGAATAGGCAATGGATGCACTTGGCGGACTGACGCAGTCGGCAGTGGGTTGATGGCATGCATGCTTTTCTCGACGCAGTCGGCAGGTGACATGTTTTGTCCGTCTGGGCAATGTAAAAACCAGATATCGTACAAATCAAGAGGGGTTCTTCACTTCCATTTGATGACCCATGGTTTCATGCAAAACTATGCGGTTTGGTCGAAACACGGTGAAAGGGGCGTCATAATGGATGACAATGAAGAAGAGGAGGATGATAACGACATTATGACATTGGTTGATCAATATGTTGCCTTTGCGGATGTTGCAATGGATGATGCAGACCAGGAAGATGTTGCTCCACAGAATGACCCTAATGATGCACTTGGTCAAATGTTACGTGATGCCGAGAAAGACTGCGACAATGACAAGAAAAGAAAAAAGATAGATTGTATGTTACAAGACCACAAAACTGATTTGTACCCAAATTGCAAAGAGGGGCTCAAAAGGTTGGGTGTCACGCTTGATTTTTTGTAGTGGAAGGCATCTAATGGTGTTACTGACAAGGGCTTTGAGGAATTACTGAAACTCGTGAAGAAGATTCTTCCCGAGGGTGACGAATTGCCATCAACAACGTGGGAAGCCAAACGGGTTGTTTTCCCTCTCGGTTTAGAGGTGCAGAAGATACATACGTGTCTAATGACTGTATCCTATATCATGGTGCTGAATATGAAAAGTTAGATTGTTATCCGGTTTGCAAATGCGCACGATACAAGATCAGGCGGGATGACCCTGGCGAGGTTTATGGGGAGACTACTAAGAAAAAGATTCCTACGAAGCTGGTGTGGTATTTTCCTTTAATACCACGTCTGAAGCGTTTGTTCAGGAACAAAGAGCATGCCAAGTTGATGCGATGGCACAAGGAAGAACGTAAGAAAGATGGTATGTTGAGGCACCCCACTGATGGATCCCAGTGGAGGAACATTGACCGAGCATGCCAAACGTTCGATGCTGATGCAAGAAATTTAAGGCTTGGTTTAAGTACTGATGGCATGAATCCATTTGGTGAAATGAGCAGTAGTCATAGCACTTGGCTTGTGACTATATGTATCTATAACTTAACTCCTTGGCTATGCATGAAGCGGAAGTTCATTGTGATGCCGGTGCTTATCCAAGGTCCAAAGCAACCTGGCAGCGACATCGATGTTTATCTAAGACCATTGCTTGACGAACTTAAACAATTGTGGAAGGAAGAAGGTGTTACTACGTTGGATGAGTACAAACAGGAAACTTTTGACCTTAGGGCACTACTTTTCATCAACATCAATGATTGGCCTGCACTAAGTAACCTGTCCGAACAAACAAACAAAGGATATAAAGCATGCACACATTGCTTAGAGGATACTGAAAGTATCTATTTGAAGCATTGTAGAAAGGTTGTTTACATGGGTCATCGTCGATTTCTTCCTTTGAAGCATGAACTACGAAAGAAATGTCCACACTTTGGCGGGAATGCAGACCACTGTACAAAGCCGATACACCGCAATGGACAAGATGTATTTGATATGGTGAAGAATGTAGAAGTAATCTTTAGAAAGGGAGATGGAAGCCAACCTGTCCAGGTCGGTGAGAATGGGCGTGCCGCGATGTGGAAGAAAAAGTCTCTCTTTTGGGAACTTCCTTATTGGAAATTGTTAGAGGTCCGCAACGCAATTGATGTGATGCATCTGACGAAGAATCTTTGTGTGAACTTGATCAGCTTCCTTGGTACCTATGGGAAGCCAAAAGATACACTAGAAGCACGGCAGGAGCTGAAACGTTTGAATCTACGGAAGGATCTACATCCAGAAAACAGAGAGAAAGGATGCAAGTACCTGTGTCCCGCCAGCTTCACTCTCAGCAAAGAGGAGAAGGCAAGTATGTTTGAATGCTTGAACAGTATCAAGGTCCCGTCAGGCTATTCCTCCAATATTAAAGGAATAATTAACATGAAAGATAAGAAGTTCACAAACCTCAAGTCTCACGACTGTCATGTGTTGATGACCCAACTGCTTCCCGTTATACTGAGGGGTGTGCTACCAGTTAATGTGCGGAAAGCGATTGTGAAGCTATGTGCATTCCTTAATGCAATTTCTCAGAAGGTGATAAATCCTGAAGAGTTGGATAGGCTACAGAACGACGTGGTCCAATGTCTTGTCAGCTTTGAGATGATATTTCCACCATCCTTCTTCAATATTATGACACATCTATTGGTTCACGTCGTCAAAGAGAATCGTATACTGGGCCCGGTATTTCTTCATAACATGTTCCCATTCGAGAGATACTTTGCTGTCCTGAAGAAGTATGTACGTAATCGTGCTCGTCCAGAAGGATGCATTGCTAAGGCATACGAAATAGAGGAGGTGATTGAATTCTGTGTTGAGTTTATCGAAGACCTCAAGCCGATTGGGGTGCCTGAATCACATTATGAGGGGCGACTTGGTGGAGAGGGCACACTAGGAGGAAAGACGATGGTAATCAGAGACATGCTGACATTTCGTAAAGCACATCTCACAATTCTACAGCAGTCAGCCTTAATTGCTCCATACATCGAGGAGCACATGAAGATTCTGTACGAAGATAATCCAGGAAAGACTGTGACCTTTATTCAACGTCAGCATAATAGTAGTTTCGCAGATGGTTGAGAACGTCTGATGGGTGTTGTGGGTATTGATGCGCAGCTGGCCTTTCTTGCTAGGGGTCCATCGACCACGATCTTAAAATTCCAAGGCTACAATATAAATGGGTATACATTTTATGCAAGAGCCCAAGATAAGAAGAGTACCAACCGAAATAGTGGTGTCCGGATCGATGCGACCGACATCAATGACAATAAGAACTCATACTATGGTGTCATAGAGGAGATATGGGAACTGGAATGTGGACCTTTGAAGATCCCCCTGTTTAAGTGTCAATGGGTGAAACTCACTGCAGGAGGAGTTACAATTGATGACTATGAGATGACTATAGTGGACCTAAACAAGATTGGGTTTTGGACGAACCGATCATCCTAGCCAAAGATGTGACACAAGTTTTTTATATAAAGACATGGCTAGCAAACCAAAGAAAGGGACGAGCAAGCAATCAGACCCATCAAAAGACGAGCCAAAGCGTCATATAGTTCTTTCTGGAAAAAGAAAAATCATAGGAGTTGAGGATAAGATAGATGAAGATTATGATATGCTCGACGGTCGGCCTCCATTCTCGATGGCTGCTGAGCCAAGCATCCTGTTAGCAGCAGAGGAGACACCCTATCTACGTCGCGATCACAATCAAGGGACAATTATGAGGAGAAAGTTTGTTAGTGTTCAAGTAAACAATGATGTTGTATAATTTAATTGCACTACGATGTAATTTGTAATATTATCTTAAAGTTAATGATGTATATATATTTTGTAAACATTTTAGTGTCTTTTACAATTTTTTATGCTCAATATTTTATTTTTAACCTAAATACATGCGGCTAAATAGATGTGGCTAATAATGTATTAATTATAACCTAAATAAATAAGACTAATATTATTTTTATTATAACCTACAAAGGTGTCCGTAATATTTTAACTATTTTTTCTGTTTCATTTCATATATTACAAATATATTAAAATTTTTATGCTCGATATTTTATTTTTAACCTAAACAGATGTGGCTAATAATGTATTAATTATAACCTAAATAAATAAGACTAATATTATTTTTATTATAACTGCCCGTAATGTTTTAACTATTTTTCTGTTCCATTTAATATATAACAAATATATTAAATTTAGCACCGGGTATTTGCAAAACACTGTGCTAAATATAAAATTGCGCCAAATAAGTCGCGTCAAACGAAACTGGGGCACCTTTAGCACCGGGGACCCGGTGCTAAAGGTGCCCCAGTTTCGTTTGGCACCGACGGTGGACTTTTTAGCACCGGGTCTAGGCAAGACCCAGTGCTAACCCTAAGACTCGGTGCTAAAGGTCCTTTAGCACCGGGTGTAGCCAAGGCCCGGTGCTAAAGGCCAATCCTATATATATTTAGCACTTAGAAATTTTTTGGCAGCCGCCGCCGTCTTCGTCTTCTCCCTCCAACCCCAACTGCGCTTCGTTTCCCCCTCGCCGCCGCCGCCGCCGCTTGACCGGCCGTCTTGGCCCACCGCGACCGTCGTCGACCCTTCCCCGACCCCGACGCGCGCCATTCCACCCCGTCGCCAGGCGCCACCGTTGCGAATATTTGTTTAGTTGACGTATAATAATTATTTGATGTTGAACAATTTGTTGACTTGCTTTTATTTGACGTAGAATATGTATTTGACTTAAATTTATTTATTTGACTTACATTATTTAATTGGCTTAGAAAATTTGATGCAGAATAATTATTTTACTTGAATTTTTTATTTGACTTACAATATTTAATTGGTTTAGAATATTTGACGTAGAATAATTATTTCTTTGACGTAGAATATTTATTTTTGAAGATGACGATCTACGAAGAGGATAATGATGAATTCTTAGCAGCTCAATTTGGTTTGGGTGAAAACACTCATGCGCAACCTAGCATGGAAGAAATGCTTGGTATTTCTGGTGGCGATAATTTCGACCAGGCGCAACCTAATGTGGGTCAACGTAGTAACGATGAGCCCACGTCTAGTCAGGTGCTAATATTTTTCATAAACATTGTATACATTATCTTAACCTAATATTGTAACTAATATATATCATCTAATTATTCTAGCCATCTACGACGACAACTGGCGCTAACAAAAGGTCCTGGAAAAAGAAGTACGACTGAGAGGCTGAAGGAAGTGAAATTGCACATCACCAGAGTGGAGGATGGTGGCGAGCCAAGTGAGCCCAAAGAAATTGCCAGAAGATTCGTCTCTCAGTGTGGGGTTATTGTTCTTGAATACATTCCCATTAGCATCAGAAAATGGAGATCTAGGGACCCTAGAGAACCATATGTTATGGCTGATATGGAGAAAGAAATGCTCTGGTCTGATGTAAGAGAAATATTCGGATTTCCTTCAGATCGTGAAGAGAAATTGAAGGATTGGACGCTGAAAAAGATGGAAACTCAATTTCAAAATTACAAGACAAAATTGTGGAAGAAATATATCAAGACAGGAGAAATTGCGGATTTTGACGATCACCCTACCATAAGACGTCATCATTGGGATGCGTTCGTGGAGTACAAACAGTCTACAGAAGGATCAGAGATATCCGCAAGGAACACGGGAAATGCCGAAAAAAAGAAGTACACCCATCGAATGGGTTCCGGCGGTTATAAAGGTAGCGTCGACAAATGGGACAGGATGGAAGAAGATCTGTATGCTAGAGGCATTCGTCCAGCGACGCATGACTGGCTGTTACGATCAAAGCATTGGTATTATGGTCATGGAGGCACTCTGAGTCCTATAGACGGATCTTTGGTTTTCGGTGACGACTTGCTAGAACTAGCTCACCGCCTCCTTGAAATCATAAAGAAAGCTGAGGCCAGAGAATTCATTCCTGACAGAGACAGAGATGAGCTAACATGGGCCTTAGGGAACAAGGAGCATCCTGGAAGAACGCGTGGAGTAGGAACTTCTGTTTCTTGGAAGTATGCTTTCAAGGAGGACAGCTCCTCCTATAGGAGCCGTAAGCGAAAGAAGACCGAACAAGAGAACTGGATGAGGGAGCTAGAGGAAATTGTAGCCGCTCAGGGCGCACGGATACAGGAAATGGAGGTAGAGATGGATCAGAGAATGAAGCTGGTACTTATTCAGATGACACAAGCTATAGGAACAGAAGATCCTAATGCTTTGGTTACCCCTCCACAACAACGGAGCAGTCACGCTTCCACTGAGATTCCCGCAGCTCAATCAGAACCGGCTTGTTACCCTGTGGATGAAATAACTCAACGCACCGCTTGCTAGCTTCATGCAACATTGAAGAACATATCAGTGGTGGTACGTCTAACAATGACTTAAAGTTAGTTGCGAATATTTATTTATTTGACGTAAATATTTATTTATTTCATGTAGAATATTTATTTATTTGACTTACAATATTTAGTTGCGAATATTTATTTATTTGACGCACTCAATATTTGACTTTGTTCCCCTTCAATATATTAGGTCGCATACGGTATGGCTAAACCGTTGGAAAAAGGACAAATAGTCCACTCTAAGGAGATTCCATATGGCTACACACCAGTTGAGGTTGAACAAGTTGTTTCGGACTACAACAACTTGGAGCTTGACATCCCAGGAGGTGATGGGGAAACACTACTTGGAGAGTGTTGTCACGGCATCATTCTATGGAGCAAGCGTGACATCATCATACCTAGTATGCAAACAACAACCTCGACGGCTCATGATCCGCCGGCTGATGATCCGCCGGCTCGTGATAATCTACCGGCTCATGATCCGCCGGCTCATGATACGACGCCGGCTCATAATCCTTGGTCTCCGCCGGCTCATGATCCGCGGCTCATGATCCTTGGTCTCCGGTGGCTCATGATCATCCGGCTGAAGAAGATTGGTCTCCCTCGGCTAAGCAAAAGAGGGCCCCGCCCAAAAGGAAGACTGCGCCAAGAACTCCCCCAGTACAGAAGAAGCGGCCAACTAAGGAAAAGAAAGTTCCGGCAAAGAAGAAATTGTACGAAAGAGGAACTTGACGAGATGGTCGCCGCAGAGATATACGCGCATTTCCACAAGAAGAAAGAGCCTGAGAAGGAGCTTGAAGTTGACCCGATCAAGGCGGCGGCTTTTATTCGTAATTTGAGCAGGGCAGAACAGAAAAAGGCTACAATATCTGACTACGACCGCTCACTATTAAAATCTTATCAGAAAAGGAAGAAAACTGAGCAGGATGAGCGGTTGGCGAAGTCCAAAGCTTCTACTGTGCAGCAGCTAGGCAAGCAATCTAAGCTGACACCGTCTAAGTCGAAACCTTCTACTGCGCAGTAGCCAGGCAAGCAATCTAAGCGGACACCGTCCAAGTCCAAACCTTCTACTGCGGAGCAGCTAGGCAAGCAATCTAAGCCGCCACCGTCTAAGTCCAAACCGGTTCCTCAGCTTGGCGAACAACCTCAGCGGGGATTGCCAGATGAATAAGAATTGAACGTGCAACGACTAGTGAGAGAGACCAGTATGACTAGAGCGGAAGCCACTATGCAAAGATCCCCGCCCAAATCTAAAGTTATGAGGTGGCCTTTTGAGCTTGGCAAGCCTTTCATCGAGCCAGGAAAAGTTAAGAAACTGCAAACAAAGATGTATTTATTCCATGAATGGTACATGGTTCAAGCGGCAAAAGGACGGAAGATGTTCGGGTGTCACGTAAAGGACAAAGATTTTTTCAATGGCGAACTGACAGTTTGGTTGGAGTTCAAAAATATCTACGAACTGTACCATAAGGACGCCATGGACTTGTCTTTGATTCAGGCCTGGGTTTTGTAAGTGATTTGTTCTAATCATTTCTTTATTTTCATGTAAACAAAATCTATGACTCACGGGTCTTTTCATGCAGAATGGAGATTCAAAGATGTCGGAGGGAGTGCGTTTTTGACATTGGTTTCATGGACCCGTCAAAGATAAATAGAGACAAGATTCTATCAGATCCAGAGGGGATATATCGGAACTTATTCAAGTTTGTGGATAAACAAAATTGGATGGACTCCATACTGTTGCCATACAACTACGGGTGAGTACAAACACTATGTACTCCATTTTATTTTTTTCATTACTCATTATACTATGACACTTATATGTATCCCTGTAGCTTCCACTGGATCCTCATAGTACTGAATCCTGATAGAGGTGTGGTGAACGTCTTTGATTCCTTGAGGAAACCACGAGAAGAGTATCAAGAAATCATTGACATGTTTGTAAGGTCGTACATGTATACTTTTAACCAATTCAAATTTACTTTAGAATTTGAGACTAACAACATGATGATGTAATCGCAGGATGTGGAATGAAATTTGTGAAAAGCACCCTGGATTTGAATACCCAAGCCTTGTATGGCATACTGAATTCCCGGTACGCATGCAATCGGTAATCACTAATGACCTCCACCCAACGTCTTTGCTAATCAACTAAAAGAATTATCTTTAACTTTGTTTTCGCCAATAGTGTTCACAACAGGGGCCACGCAATAATCTATGTGGATACTACGTCTGCGAGTACATGCACAGCTGGATTAAAAAAACATTTACTAACCATGATATTATGGTACGCAATTAATATTTACACATTATCGGAGGTACGACCATGGGCCCACAAGGACACATGGATAATCTTTGGAGGAAGTCGTACCAGGCGTGAAGACTGCGAGTAGAGTACTGCAAGGACTCTCCTCATTATGGAAACCAGTCGTATGACATGTAAACTACTCGGATTGACTTGTAAAGCACTCTACAAGTTGCATTAGGTTAGGATTCTACTCGGAACTGACTTTGTAACCCTGACCACCGTGTATATAAGGCTGGGCAGGGACCCCCCTCAAAAGATTACGTCTCGTTGAATACAAACCACCATACAGGATGTAGGGTATTACGCTATCTCGGTGGCCCGAACCTGTCTAAAATCCTGAGTCTGTTAGCCTTTGCGTTCCTGATCTCGGTGAAACCCCACCTAAACTCTACTACCTCGGGGCATCCCTCGGTTGGATCGACAGTAGAACACCGACATCTGGCGCGCAAGGTAGGGGTTTTCCTCGAAGATCCTGTGGAGAACGCAATGGTGACCTACATCCAACCTGAAGCGCCTCAGGGAGGCACAAGGTTCAACTTCGGTTCCTAGGTCTACGTCGCAGACGGCTCGGGTGGCTTCTATAGCTACCTCGAGACGCCTCTGGAGAAGAAGGAAGAACCAGCGCCCATCATGGAAGACCTGGCCGAGCAACTTGGCGAGGTCACGCTCGCGGACGTTGTCCGCGGGCATGAATCCAAGTCGATCACGACTGCGGAACAGATGCTGCGAGCTACCCTCCCACCCCAATTCACGTTTGGACTCTGCAATTCGACCCGCATGTATTGCGAGGCATTACAGAGCCAGATCGAGTCCACCTCGGACTCGAAGCGGGACGCCCCAGTCCGAGTCATGGCAGGACACGCTAGCTCCCGCAGGGAGGTGATCCCCATGCACAACTCGGACTCGGACGATGAGATCCTACAAGAAGATGGCGGACATGACCTGGTGATCCACGCCACTCCTGAAGGAAGAGTCATGTTCCCAAGAGACAAGACACCCCGGCAAATCTACAAGTCCCGCCAAGTCTTTGTACTCTTTGGGTCCGACATCACTGAAGATCTGCCGTTCCAGTACGACACATCGCTAGAATCAGACGAGGAGAGCACCACCGAACTCCTCACCCCGACCACCAGTGACTCTATCGAGCCTAGTCGACAGGTGTTCATCGCCGGCTCTGGAGGAGCTGGCGCTGGCGCTGGTGCTGGCACAGACGATGCACGTTACGCCTACGAGCTGGAGGGTGACATCTCCGAGGATGAATTAGCACCTGCTGGAGAAACACCTGCACAAGCAGCGGCAAGGGAGACCGCCAATAACAAGAGGGCACTACGACGCCTGATACCCGTGACTGCCGCTTGGCTGGACGCAACCTTGCGCAAGAATTCGCTGAAGGTCGCACGTTACGACTCTCCCTTGGCTAACGCCATGGAGATGGCTTACCACATTTGTAGCCTGCCACGATCCACAGAAGTCGACGCTGCAGTCGATCGAATCAACGCCATGATCCGCACTCTCGACAAAGCACTTTCCACCTCGTCGACTCGCAGTGGCCTGCCGGCTCCTAGCGAGGAAGTCAACAGTAGCGACCGTAATCGCCCAAGAGACAATCCCCACCCGGCGGGTCCAAGTCGCCTGGGAGGCGCAAACCGCGGGGGAGGTGCACCCCCAACCGCTCGGATGATAACCGTCCAACTAGACGAGGCCAACCACGGGCCAATGCCAGTCGCAACGAAGGAGGTCGAGCCGCATCCTCACACAGGCCGGCAGACAACGACAATCTCAGGCGGACCACCGTGAGTGTAACATCCTAGATTTTTCTGGAATGTTTATAAAATTTTTCATGGATTTATTGCTAGATAGGAAAATATAAGGATTGTCTTCATTGGACCTCTCCCAAAATTCTTAGGATTAAATAACAAATTAAATATTTTGTTAAGGTGTCTATGTCTTAGTGTGAACATTTGGAATTTATTTGGAATTATTTGAGTGTGATTTTGATTTGAAATGATTCAAATCCAAATTAAATAAAACTTTAAAACAAAAACCTAACCTGGGCCCTAACTCACTAACTCAGCCCGCTAACCAAGTCTGAATGTGGCCCCTCTACTTCCATCCCGGTCCATCCTAAACTCCGTGGCCCTTCTTCCCTTTCCCTCTCCTCGGCCCGCTACCGCCGGCCCAACCCCGCTGGCCCAACTTCTTCCCGCCGCGCGCCGTCCCTCTCCTCTCTTCCATTGACAGGCGGGTCCCACCTGTCAGCTTTCTCTCTTACCTCTCTCTCGCCACCGCCACTCTCCTACTCCGCCGGCACCGTCTCGCCGCCGCCGGCTCCCGCGTGCGAGACCATCTCATGGACCTAGGAACCCTAACTCCCGATCCACCCCTCTCAGCTCCACCCAAAACCCTAGATCGAGCAGGCACTCGCGCCATCTCGCGAGTGGCCGACCCTTCTCGCCGCGCGCGCTCGGGCCTGCATGCCAAGGCCGCGCCGTGCCCCATCAACCCTAGCCCTCGGCCTCTCCCGCCGTGCCGCGTGTCCCGCTTCGCGAACCCTCCACTCACGCACCCGCTCCAACCCTAGCCGCCCTCCTTTCTCCACCCGGCCGCGCCGCCGCTATAAAACGGGGGAGCGCCCACCCCACCTCTTCATCCACCCGCTCGGGCACTTGCCCTTCGTCTAGCCGCCGCCGCACGAGGAGAGGAAGGAGGAGAAGAAGAAGGCGAGGAAGGATGAAGCGAGCCAGAGCTGCGCCAAGTACCGAAGCGCCATCGCCGAAACGCCGCTGCCGCCGCTACCTCCCGGAGCAAGAAGATGACGACCGTCCCGGCTCTTCCTCCCTGTCGCTGCTCTCCATCATATACGCCGCGTCTTCACCAGCCCTTCCCCAGGCCTGCTTCGCCATCGCCGCAACCCCGCCGCCGCTCACCTCTGCCTCGCCGTGAACCCGCCGCGGCCATGGGACACCATGATCCCGCGCGCTGTTGGTAGTCCTTAGCCTAACAGATAAATCCGCAAGCGTACATATACCGATGTAGCTTTCACCTGGGAGTGTTCCAAGGTATCGAATCCACGAGGAACGAGAAGTGTACTAGAAGTGGCTCTGGTTTATTTAGGGACGATGGGAGTGAAGAAGAACAGATAAGCTGGGCTGAGGTAATCTAATGTCAACTTACTAACCTCCTATCAGGAATACTTGATTCCTCTGGTCGCTTCGACGGCTAGAACGGGAGAACCTCAGAACGGGGTGAGAGAGGGGGTTCTCCGGGCTCAGCACTACTGTTATGAGTACACCCTAACGTGGTGGACTACGAAGGACGGACAGGGCTGTCACCACCTGCCGCCTACCACTGCAGTTCTGTGGGGTGCAACACAACCTGACGTAGCTAGCCAGCACAGGCACCACGCCTAAGCTTTCAGCTACTGACCTCCACCCAACGCGAAGGGCTATAGAGGAAACCCCAAACAAGAGTCGCTGTCACTCGCGCAGACTCAGGTACCCGCAACTAGAGAAAGCAGTCAAGAACTACTAATGTAAGGAGAGAAAGCAGTAAAGACAAAACAAGAGGAACTTTACTCGAATTGAAGCTTCATTCCTCGGAGGCACAAAGTTGGAGAGAGGGGCCGACACTTCGGCTCCTCTCCGGACTCTCACCTCACCACTCTCCCTATTTTCTAAGCTAGATAGGTAGCACTACACTACACTTGGACTTCTTCCTTTCACCGTGGTGTGTTGAATGGGGGTGGAGGTCGCCTTTTATAGCCTTCCAAGGGTGGTATCAAGCGTAGGGATGACGCCAAGGACTTGCTTAGCTTCCACGCCAAAGGGGAGGAGTAACGGGCACGGTCATAGGCCGGCCGGCCTCCTTCTGGCCGTTCATCCTGGAGATGGTGCCATTTGGCACCGTCTTTCTTGTGGACGCTCCTGATGATGTCCTGATGACGGTTGTGGTGGCGTTCACCTCAAACTCGACAGTTGGGGGCCGACCGGACTAGGGGAGGCCGTTCGGCCTGGCCCTGGCGCCTCTCGGCCCTCCGTTGCACCGACTCGCTCATCAACGGGTGGACCTTCCAATCCATGTCCTAGGCCTTTCGGTCTCAACTTCATTTATTCTTGTCAATTCTTACTTGGGGGTCCATTGGTGACTCCCTAAGGTCCTTGTAAAAAGTTTGGAGCATTTTGGGGATGATTGTAGGCTGGCCGGCCGGCCTTGTCCAGGCCGATCGGCCTATGTCAGGCCGACCGGCCTGGCAGGGTTCTGCAAGCGATCTTCCCGGACGCGTAACTTTCTCGTCCGGACTCCGAATTGGGTCATCCAAATATCCATTTCGATCATCTCGGAGAGCTCTTCGACATGGTTCTGTCAAATATGTGATTTGGGTCACTTTTGCACCATGTCCAAGTCTCCTTTGTCTTCGAGATGAACCTTTACTTGTATGATTTCACCGATGTTGGTATTTATGCACCATATTACCTATATTTCCTTGCAAAACATATTGGTGCACAAAACATGTGGAACTCATTAGTTTAAATAAAATATTATATGAGAATCACTTAGTTCCTTTATTAAGTTGGGAAGGTTGACGGTCAAATGTGGCATATAGTGGCCGTCAACACACGCACAACCGACCTTGTGGCCAGCCACCCTACTCTGTGTACCGGCCTTCGCGCTGCGCCCTCTCTCGTTGTGCAGGAACCCCGTCGCCGCCGCTCTTGTCCTCGAACGCGTGCGCTCGCCCGCCGCGGCCATGGCGCCGCCATTGCGCGCGAGCTTTATCCCGGGGCAAGGCCGCAATGCCAAGCCTTTAGTCTCGCTAGGGGTAGTTAGGTACCACCCGCGCCTAACCCGTGCCACGGGAGCCTCGCCGGGCTTCCCCGTCGAGCTCCGAGCGCCGCCGCCGCCGTCGCGCTTCGCGTGACGCCGTCGGTAGGTAAAGACCGGGATTTTAGGCACCTAAGCATCCACCTTGACCCGTGCATGCCCCCTGAGCATGAACAAGTCGAGGGAAAATGCACCTCTGCGCAGTTCCGTGTCCATGCTGGCGCCGCCCGTGCGCCGCCCGCGTCGCCTCGACGCTCCGGCCACTTTCGCTGGGGTTGATCATGCCCAACCTTTCCGCCGTAGAGCTTTAGACCTTAGCGGCGAGTTTGGGACCGAGCCAGACCCTAACGCCGCCAGGAGAGCTCTCTCCGGCGAGCCGGCCCTGTCTGCGCGGCGGAGAAGAGGGGGAAAAGCCGAGCGCCGCCGTCCGCCTTGCCCCGCTACGTGTCGCGCCGTCGCTGGAGACACGCCGCGGATCGCCTGTCTCAGCCGCACGAGATCCACCCGAGCCACAAAAGATCCCATGGGTGCGGCTCACGTGGACCACCCTCTCGGTCCACGGTAGACCGCGACCACGAGCCGGCCTGCCTCTTTTACAAAGAAGCCCCTGCCTTCTTACACTTTAGCCCCTGGAGTTTCAAAATCCTTTCAAATAAGTCCCTGGCCTGTTGCTTTTACTCTAAGCCCCCTAGACTTTTTAGATTTTACATCTAGGCCATTCTACTGACGTCATCAGGGCCCACTGATGACGTCATCATCCGGACCCACCAGTCAACTTTGACTGTTGACCGGTCAACGCTGACGTCAGCAGGGCCCACTGGTGACGTCAGCATTTCGGCCGACCCTGGACTTTTTATAGTAGACCCCCTAAACTTTTCCAAAATTACAAATAGGTCCCTGGTTATATAAAAATAGGTCCCTGGCCCTTTTTCTTTTCTTTTTCAGAATTATTTAAAATTCAGAAAAGGATTTAAACTTAGAAAATCCATAACTAATTCATTTTAACTCTGGAAAATATGAAACCAGTTTCTATATTTTTCTAAAATCATGACCAAGCCCTTGGTGTGAAGTATGAGTCCATTTGGATCTTTCTTGAACTGGTTTTATTGGAGTTAATTGCTATTAGGTCCTCGGCATTTACTTTAATTCACGTATTTAGGACCTACCGACGGCCAGGAGCTGACCGAGGAGGAGCACTACCCGGAAGACTTCGTGGAGGAAGAGAACTTGCCCTCAGGTTCACGCCCAGCCCATCTCTTGAATGCCTTGTAGACATTGCAACTACATGAGCTAGTGCTTTACTTATTGCAATTGGATGATGCTTGAGCGGTGCATAGCCATGATTTACACCGTGATTGCCTTGTTACCTACGACTCTATATATGATATTGCTATACTGCTGCTTGCATGTCTATGGGATCATGTGGATTAGGACTCTTGGCATGTGTGGGGATAAAACCGGCAGGAGAAGGTGTTTTGGGGAAACTTGGCAGGGGGTGAGCATTTTATAACAACTCGGTCTTGATCGAGGTGCCGGGAGACCCCTGCTCTCGAGGGGTCCCACACCGTACTTGTGGCGGGTACATGGATGGACAGGAGCATAGGAGTTGGCGGCGGTACCTATAGTGGGTACTACGACTTGCGTTCTTCTACGGAGGATACACCTTTGGGACGATGACGCTTACCCCGATCTGAAACCGAGTGGGGTAACCACTCTTTGGGCCCCATGTACCTACCGCTTACCCATATGAACGGGTTCCAGCCAGCCTAACTAGCGCGATGCCCGGATTGCGAGAAGATCAGGTGGATGGTGTACGGGAACAGGAGAGACCATCTCCCCGAAGGACTATGGCCCCGTCTGCCCTACGAGGGAGAGTTCGACACAACTTCCGAAGCATTGGATTGTGAGCCGATGGACCGAGACCGGAAGAGCAAGCGGGCATCGTCGCGGTTGGAGTCTGAGCTGTGGGTTGCGTCTCGAGATGGCGGCCACCATCTCGTAGCCCGAGTGGGTCTAGATGTATAAGCTCTCGAGAGTCTATAATCTATACGTATAGCCGCGTCCTCAGTATGGACATTGCCCACTGCACTTTACCTCTCATATTTGGGATATTCTACCTTCCCCCTTTCTAGCCAGATTTGAGAGTGACTAAGGTTCACAGCTACTGACGGGGAGAAGGGAAGTTTGCTCCCTTTCCTTTCAGGATCCAGTCGTAGTTGGTGAGGTGCGAGGGGAGGGAGCTCTCGCATCGACTTAGATGAGTGTGGAGATGGAGATGGGAGTCCGGCGTGCCGGAATAGCCCGATGTGGTGAGATATGGGATTGATGGATATGGAGATACTAATTTTATATTTGCTGCTGCATAGGAAACCTTTAGCCTATCCTTCATATACTTTTATCCCTTTAGATGATAATCCACTTAAAGCTTGCATATACGGTTGGTGACGTGAACCTATCCCATTCCTTGGTGATAGCCTTTGAATACGCCGGGTCTGATGAAAAGCACGAGTTCAACCACGATGAATGGTACGACTGAGGCATCGTCTTGACGCGCGAGTTGCCTGTGGAGGAGATTGAGAAGATGGAGGCTTCTACGCCTAGTTCCGCTGCGTTGGATGTTCTTTTGTTTGTCGTTCAGCCCAGAGGGCTTGTATCAGACGTATTATCATGAGAATGATGTAATAAATGAGATATTTGTACTTTATTCGTGGTATGGATGTGATATTCGCTGTGATGAGTTCTGTACGTGATATCTACTTGATCCAGGGAGTATCACAATGGTACAGGGAGTTGGGTTTTCAGAAATCGGAAACCCGGGTCGTTATAGTTGGTATCAGAGCCATACTTGCCTGTAGGATGATGCCATAGACATGGTCGATAGAATAGGACTCTATACGATCTATCTTTATATGTTATCCCTTGAGCTATGTTATAAAAACTATCTCTTTGAGAAAATTTCTTACTCACCTACGCTGACACCTCTCTTTTTACGTGACATAGGAATGGTGGCCGTGATACTGAAGACGCACGTGGACCCCAAGGACCAAGGGGACATGGTGCACTGGCTAGTCACCACCGTCCGCCGCTTGGGCATTCCAAAGCACTGCCTTGGACTTAAGGCACAAGCATGCTACATCAACAACACCGCCTGTGCCCGCCAAGGTTTTTCTTCACCCTTACGACCACCGGCAAGGAATCACCATGGAAGGCATTGGTCTGTCGACAAAGCTTGCAGTGGAGAGTGTTGCCCGAAGGTTGACTCAGGTACTACTCATCTGGGAGAAGGACCGGATTGAGGGGACTGACCTCCAACTCCTGCCCAGAGAGCACTACGAGAACGACGAGGAGGCAGAGTACGCAAGGTGTGAAGCCGCTTTTGTAGCCGTCGAGGACCCGACGATCAACACAGCCGGAGACTACCTCGGAGACTTGGACTTCTACACTGATAGAGCTCGAGATGAGGAGCGTGGCTTTCCTCAACAGCCTCCAGGACAGGGTTCCTACCGCCACCGACAGAGTTTCTCACGTCCTTGCCGTCGAGAGAGAGTTGGATGCCATGAAGACCCCGGTACACCACTTGACTGGAGGAGCTGAGCCATTGGGACGCCACTGTCACTTTGGCTCAGGCAGAGACAGACCAGCAGAAGCAAATGATCGCCGACGACTTCATAGAGAGCAGAGGCTCAAGAAGGAGAACAAGCGATTGGAAGGGATAAGTCAGCTTCAGGATTGTTCTATAGGGCTCATGGAGTACAGGATGAAACGACCCGATGAGAAGATTGCTGAGCTCAAGAACAACGCCACTTCAGGTGCTATGGGTTTGAGGATCACCCAGCTGGAGCGAAGGTGCGAGCGCAACGCGAACAACCTCGCCGCGCTCACTCGTTCTTGCGTCTACCTCAAGGAAAAGAGTAAGGTGATTCTGCAGACTTGGAAGGATGTCGACTCCATCCGAGTTGAGGAACTACAGGAGCTCAATGACCAGCTACCCCCCGAGAAGCAGCGACAGATTCGCAAGGAGGTCTTTAAATTTGGACCTAGCTCATTGAGACTCCACAAGGTTCCTTTCCACAGCACCAGCACTATCGAGACCCCAGAGACTCAGAGAGCCGAGGCAATGATGAAGCCTCTTTTCATTGCCAGACATACTTGGGAGGACCGCACAGTCATTGAGTACAAGAAGCCCTGGATGTTCTGAGTTGGACGAGCAACTAGAATAAAGTAGAGTAATTCCGCGTCAGCCAAGAGCCTGTTCCGGTACGCGATGTTAGATGTTTGCCCATGTAGTAGGAACCACCATTTTGAGATCTTTCTCATTGTATCGTGTGCGTGTGTGTGCGAGACCTCCAAGGCTAGTGAGTCAAGCCTCGAGGTAGCACCTAGTGTTTGTACTGCATGGATGAGTGACTGAATCTTAATTAATGAATGAGTTTTCATGATGATTTCTTCTTGAGTGTTAGAAGCTTATACATGCATATAAGAAATATTTGTGATTGTATTGACTCCAGTTTATTTAGAATGATTCCATATAGAAATACGCTAATGCCCTCTCTTCAACCTTTTCCCAGGATGTCTATCCGAAGGTCAGGTCGTTTGAACGCGCTGTTTGAGGCAGCCGCCCAGGAAGAAGCTGAGTCCGCCACTCGTGGCCGTGGTCGTGGCCGTGGCCGTGGACGGGGTCGTGCCGCCCCACCGCCAGCTCCCGAGCCCGCGCCTGAGCCAGCTGTTGGCCGTGGCCGCGGAAGAGGAGGTGGAGGAGCCGGCAATCCCAATCTGACGCCGCTCGGACACGACGCGCAACAGGATGCGGAAGAACAGGAGGAAGCTGTTGATGAGGAAATCGAGATCGACCCAGTCCCAGCAGGGCGAGGCCGTGGATGTGGTGTGCCGCCACCGCCGCCGTAGCAGCAGCAGGAGCAGCAACAGCCCGTACCACCCGTGGCCACCCTTGCCTAGGTCTTGGACCGACAGACTCAGGTCATGGAGAGGATGGCCAATGCCATTGCACACCCTCAGGGAGGAGGACACCACCAAGGACCACCCGTTGAAGACCTGCCGCGCAAGATCGAGAGGTTCATCCGTCTCAAGGCCCCTACCTTCAGTTACTCAGAAGACCCTATCGATGCAGATGACTGGTTGAGGACCACCGACACCAAGCTTGACCTCTCTGACTACAATGATGAAGGGTGTGTTGCCATAGCCATCCATCAGCTTAAGGGACCAGCCAGAGCGTGGTGGGACAGTTACAGCACCATGCACCCGAACCCTGCCGCCATCACTTGGGTAGAGTTCTGCAAGGCCTTTCATGATCAGCATATCCCTCAACAGATCGTGGTTCTGAAGGCACAGGAGTTCCGTACGATGACTCAGGGAACGATGAAGGTGGAAGAGTATGAGTGTCACTTCACCAGGATGATGCGCTATGCTCCCGAGGACACCAACACTGGAGAGAAGAAGCAGTTCTGGTTCCATCGAGGTCTACACTATGGGATCAGGCAGATCATGGCCGGGAGTGACTTCCCCTTGCTTCGCCACATGGTGAACCGCGCCATCGCCGTCGAGAAGGAGAGACTAGACCATGAGGGTCAACTGAGGGTCAAGAAGCGCAAGTTCGAGCAGCTGACACGTGATAGGCCATCCCAGAGGCCAAGTTATGGACAGACCAGCAGAGGAACACCAACTACCATCAGGGACAGAGTCAGCCCTACCATAGCTACCGCTCAGGTCAAAGTCAGCCGACCCGTAGCTTTGGAGGAGGCAATGGACAGATTGCCGGAGGGAGGAACCCCAACTACCCCTCGTCTGGTGGATCCTACGGATGCCAAAACAGTTCGAGTTCCCCGTTCACCTGCTTCAACTGTGGCAAACCAGGCCACAAGTCCTACGATTGCCCTGAGAAGAATAGCTCTCATGCACCAGCTCGTGGTGCCGCACCTGACGGCAGACCAGCCGCTACCCCAGGCCAGCCAGGTGTTGCACGCGGAAAGCTCAACCACATGACCAAAGCTGCAGCACAGGAGGCACCCGATGTCTTACTCGGTGAGTTCATTGTTGACGGATTCCGTGCATTGATTCTGTTTGATACCGGAGCTACCAGATCTTATATATCCAGTAAGTTTGAAACACATACGTCTCTCCCCATGATTCCCTGAGCCATACCTATTATCACCTCCTCACCTTTAGGAGACCTTGAGTGCACCAGTATGTGCAAGGATGTGAGCATCATGATGAAAGGACAGAAGTTCCTAGCCGACCTCACAGTCCTGCAATCAGACGGCATTGACATTATCCTATGCATGGATTGGTTGACCTTACACAAGGGTACCATCTCATGTTCGCCCCGATTAGTGACCCTGATTCACCCTAGTGGTAAAGTAGTGGAGATTGAGCCAACAGTAGCCAAGCAAATACCCATAGCCCACCTACACAGCCTCAATGAGAAGACTGTAGCCGACGTTCCGGTCATTTGTGAGTATCCGGATGTGTTTCCCGAGGAACTACCAGGTCTACCTCTAGACGGAGATGTTGAGTTCGCCATTGAGCTAGTTCCAGGCACAGCCCCCATATCCAAGAGACCTTATCAGATGTCCGTACAAGAGTTGGAGGAACTGAAGAAGCAACTGAGGAATTTGCTAGATCACAAGTTCATTCACCGAGTGCATCACCGTGGGGATCATCGGTGCTGTTTGTCAAGAAGAAGGATGGGACACTTCGCCTGTGCATAGACTACCGCTCGCTAAATGCAGTGACGATCAAGAACAAGTACCCGTTGCCAAGGATTGATGACCTTTTAGATCAGCTGAAGAGAGCCAAGTACTTCAGTAAGATTGACCTTAGGTCTGGTTACCACCAAATGAAGATTCGGCCAGAGGATATACCCAAGACTGCCTTCTCCACCCGTTATAGGCTGTTTGAGTTTCTGGTTGTGTCTTTTGGGTTGACCAATGCGCCGGCATACTTCATGAACATGATGAACAAGGTGTTTATGGAAGAGTTGGACATGTTTGTTGTAGTCTTCATTGATGACATTTTGATATATTCAGAAACTGCCGAAGAGCATGAGGAGCACCTCAGGATTGTACTCGAGAGATTGAGACAGCATAAGCTTTACGCGAAGTTTAGCAAGTGCGAGTTCTGGTTAGAGAAAGTTGCTTTCCTAGGCCATGTGTTAACAGCAGAAGGTGTAGCAGTTGACCCAGAGAAGATCGAGGCCGTGATAGAGTGGAAGCAGCCCAGAAATGTGACAGAGATCAGGAGTTTTCTCGGATTAGCTGGATACTACCATCAATTCATAGAGAACTTCTCGAAGATTGCCAAGCCAATGACCGAGTTGCTCAAGAACAATGTACCGTTTGTTTGGTCAGACAAGTGCGAAGAGAGCTTCCAAGGGTTGAAGACCAAGCTTACCACCACTCCCGTGTTGACCTTGCCAGATATCAGAAGAGACTTTGTAGTATACAGTGATGCATTTGGATGCGTGCTTATGCAGGATGGGAAGGTTGTTGCCTATGCCTCTCGCCAGTTGCGGAAGCGTGAGGAGAACTACCCTACCCATGACCTAGAACTTGCGACGGTCGTGTATGCCTTGAAGATTTGGAGACATTACTTGATTGACAACAAGTGCGACAATTTTTACCGATCACAAGAGTTTGAAGTATTTCTTCACTCAGACTGAGCTGAACATGAGACAGAGAAGATGGCTAGAGTTGATCAAGGACTACGATCTAAACATGAAGTATCACCCTGGCAAAGCCAATGTGGTTGCCGATGCACTTAGCCGGAAGAGCTACTGCAGAGTCATGATTGAGAAGGAGAAACCAACAGATTCCGAGTTGGAGAAGATCAGTGAGCTGCGTGTGAAGTACACCCTAGAAGAGCAGATTCGCGTAGCGCAGAAAGGATATCCGGAGATCGAGGGATTAGTACAGCGCATGGCTAAGGGCAAAGCTGAGGATTACCGGATAGATGAGCAAGGCACGGTATGGTTGAAGGACCGCATTTGCGTACCGCGGAACGATGAACTCCGCCGGACCATCCTAAGCGAAGCCCATGAATCTAAGTACTCGATTCATCCTGGATGCACCAAGATATACCACGACTTGAAGGACCGATTCTGGTGGCAGAACATGAAGATAGACATCGCGGAATATGTATCACGATGTGACACTTGCCAGAGGATCAAGGCCGAGCACCAACGACCCGCGGGACTACTGAATCCACTTGATGTACCTATGTGGAAGTAGGAAGATATCACCATGGACATCATAAATGGCCTACCCTGTACCTAGAAAGGGAATGACTCGATTTGGGTGATAGTCGATCGTCTCACCAAGATTGCTCACTTCATTCCGGTCAAGACCACTTTTGGAGCAGAGAAATTAGCTGACATCTATGTGGATAACATTCTCAGGTTGCTTGGAGCACCCAAGACCATACTCACTGTTGGCACTCCTTAGCGTCACGTTTTAGCAACGCTCAAGAGCGCGTAGATATATGTCGTTGTATGCAAAATTAATTCTGCAAGCGCACAGAATATATCTCGTTGTAGCACTTCACCTTGTGTGTAACCCCAGGGTATCGTATTTATATTTCCGCAGGGAAGCAGATGGTTAAAGTGTATTGAAGAATGAAATGATATATCTTGCCAGAAATATCAAGCCACAAACCCAGGGGCACAAACTCTAGGTTTGGTTGGATAATGGTCAAGTTAATGACCGGATAGAAGGTCTGAAAGACCAGCGACACACGGAGCACCTATTTCTAAAGAAAAGGAAAGACGCTGGGAGAGACCGGACCTAGACTCTTTCTAACTCAGAGCAAAAGGCACTCTAGCCTTAGCCTAGACCCAAGCTTAGATACCGGGAACAGAGCTCGCTTCGACGGCTAGAACGGGAGAACCTCAGAACGGGATGAGAGAGGGGGTTCTCCGGGCTCAGCACTACTGTTATGAGTACACCCGAACGTGGTGGACTACGAAGGACGGATAGGGCTGTCACCACCTGCCGCCTACCACTGCAGTTCCGTGGGGTGCAACACACTTTCTAGTTAATCAACAAGCCAGACACCATGTCTGCACTCGATGATTAAGATTTCTCTTGAGGCCTGTCAAGAGAAATCCCCGTCTTCCCTACGGCGTCTTACGGCCCGGTCAAGGCGAGCAAACCCGCGAGATAAAGCCCGGTAGAGCTAAACTAAACTCTACACTAAAACTAAAGGGGATAGGACTTTGCTCTAAAGAGAGCAAGATCTTTACTCTAAAAGAAGAGCAAGATAGGAATACAAAAGATAACTTAAGCTCTGAAGTAAGAAAGTAATTATATAAATAAAATCTTCAAAAGAAGGAAAGGATACAAGAGCTTTACCAAAACTCCGAAGACTCCGAAGATCCGAGCTATGCTCGACTCGACTCTACTCCCAACTCTAATCCTAATCTAAGAAATGAAAAAGATACTAGAGCTCCCTTCAAGTAAAGACTTGAGATATGTGGTGTGTGTCTTCCCAAGGTGAATGAGCTGCCTTTTATAGCCTCCAGGGGGTGGATGTCAGCGTCATTAGCACGCCAAGGATCTGCTTAAGCTTCACGCGAAGGAGGAGACGTGGCGGCCACAGAGGGAGGCCGGTCGGCCTGGGCTAGGCCGGCCGGCCTGGCCCTGGTGCCACTTGGCACTGTCCTCTGCATGGACGGTCCTGATGCTCTCCCAAGGTCGGTAATAGTTGCGTTTAGTTGAAGCTTGTCCGAGAATCCTAGGATGTGGGCCCTTCAATCCATGTGCTTTCACCTCCAGGCCTTCCGGGTCCTTGGATCAAACCGACATTGTTTGCACGGTGCTTGATCATCCTGGGCACTTGGCATGGCGTGTGGATCAGTGACGTGGCCAGACCTGGCCAGGGGAGGCCGGTCGGCCTGGCCTAGGCCGGCCGGCCTGGCCCTGTGCCAGGTTTGGCCCTTGTTTCTCCTGGTTCATCCTGCAAGCACAACTCATCCAAAACTTGTGGAATTTGTCAGTAAAAATAGTTTTATGCATGGAATATGGTATGATCATCCTCATTTTACCAAAATGTTGACGGTCACTACGAGGTTATAATGGCCGTCAACACGCCCCCAAGCTTAGACTCTTGCTCGTCCTCGAGCAAGGCTAAAACTCTAGGTTCGGTAGGTCAGGAGTTGCTTCAATGTATATACTCTTAAAGTACCTTGTGCTTAAGCCAAAACTCAACGAATCACTTGAATAAGTTGGCATAAAAGAGAACTCATACCATGGTTCCACGTGGGGCTGCATCGATTCACGTTTTGGGCTATTGAGAGCTTGAACGGTCATCTCTAAAGTATTTCCTGCAACTTTTCAGGTTCCATTTCGGAGATAGGAATTGTTCAAAAGATGGTTTATTCATTCCCCGATGGTACTCTCGAGTCACTCAAGGTGTTTAATCCTCACTCTTGGTCGGGATTGACCAATTTTTCCCTACACTAAGGCTGAAGTGGAGTTGTAGGTAGGGTAGGAGTGGCATACCTTGGTTACTTCTGTTGTCGAGTCGAAGAGTGGTCCGCGAGCGAGGACACTCATCAAATTCCAGTCTTTGGAATTCATGGGGTTTCAAATGGAAAGGGAGAAGGTGTGATGCTCAAAGGTCTTAGGGATTTCTCTCATATTTTTGAGATGTTTCTTCTCTCTTCTTTTTTTTTCCAGATGGAGCATTTGTCTCCATTTTTTTTTCGAATACATCTCTTCTCTTACTTTGGTAACAGAGAGGAATTCAGCTTTGTATGGAGTAATTGAGGACCTTTGGGGTGAGCTTTATGATGAGGTGAGTGTATGTCATCGACGGTGGACGTCAACCCCGGAGCGGGACTTTGACTAGTCGGACATTTTGAGGCTGAGGTGGATGGGAAGACCGGTAAATGTCAAGTGCCTTCTGCAAGCGGACTTCACCATTCGACAAGACTCAAAGCAACTCAAGATAGCATATGGTAGTTTCAACAAATGTATAAGTATTTAGGCTCTGGATAGGGCATTTTAAACCATCGAGGAAGATTCACCATGTAACATTTTATAAAAACTTCCGAGAGGTTCCTTACTAAGCATGCAGTTATACCTCGAAACAAACCATATCAAAACTCACAATAACTTAAACAATGAACAAGCGCTCTTGCTCCCACGGTTTTATCATGGTGGATCCTTAAATGCCAACAAACTCAAGTACTCAAGAGTAAACGATTAAGCACGAGGCACTTAGAGGGCATAAACAGAGCAACTTTTCATCATTCCAGAGGTTCTCAACCATAATTCCATACATAAAGACATCTCTTTTTTTTGAGCTTTTATTTATTTATTTATTATGTTTTTCTTATCTTTATTTTTCAGTATTTTATTTTATCATAGCAAGGCAAGGCAAGGCAAGGCAAAGGTAAGGCAAGGCAACGGCAAGGCAAGGCAAGGTAACGGCAAGGCAAACGGCAAGGCAACGACGACGGCTTTCGATCATACCTGAGACTCCCCCAAGCTTCGATGAAGCGCACTAGTAGTACTAGTTGGGGTCATAGTGCATGTAGTCGAAGAAGCCGTGAATGTCGGTCTGGAGGGATGTGGTCATCCCCCAGTTCTGCTGCATGAGATCAGTGTTGTGTGCAACTTCATCTCTGAGTTGCTGCTGTTGCAGCGTCATTGTCTCCAACCTGGTATTAATATCAGCGATCCCCCGGGAAACCGGGTTCTCGTAGTCATACCTGGCGGAGGCGGATGGTCCGACCTGCGGGCCGTAGCCTGCTATTCCTTGGTGGTAGTCGAATGCTTCCTCAAAGTTCATGTTGGCCGTGGGGTTCTGCTGGTAGTCGTACTCGGGCTGCTGCTGGTAGCGGTACTCGGGCTGTGGCGTGGTAGAAGTTCCGGCTTCGTCATCTTGCCTGGCCCGCCTGCCACGTGTTGCAGGGCCTGCAACACTAGTGGCGAGCGGGTTCCCTCCTTCTGAGCTGCATGGTTAGGCTTCTCACTGATCTCAGCGACAAAGCTGGGCATGGAAGCTCAACTTCATCGATGAAACCAGGATAGCACATGAAAAGAGTATGGCCAGGGCCCTCGCGCATCAAGTGACCCTGGATGAAATGGTCTAAACCAATGCAGTACTGATATTCTTGTGTAGTTGGAAGGAAAGTGACTTGAGCGCCCTGCAAAGCACCAACATGGGTGGCAATGCGTGTAACTAGCGAGGTTATGTCAATTGTGGCTCGGCCAGTGACTAACCTCTGCCAGTTATCAAGCATGCTCATGACCGGTGAGAAAGCGAATTTTCTTGACCATGGCATACAGGCACTCTAAATCAGGCAAGAGGCAAGACGCAAATCAGCGCGTGGGTGGACCACCATAGCGATCCACTTTGCTAGGAAACGAAGAGTGGGGTTGTGGATAGGCAGGTATGCTATTTTTCCCCAGGATGGCTTGCCCTGTGATGCTATCCCACCATGCGGCACGATTGTACCGGTGGTTAGTCACCAACAGGTTGGCATCAATGATGCATCTCTTGTTGAAACCAAGAGCCTCACTGAGTTGCTTTGGGGTCAAATACAAATCCTCGTTGAAAAACGAAAGCAAATATTTGTCTCGTTGGGACGAACTTCGATTTTCAAACTCATCAAAAACTCCATAGTAAGAAGTGCGAACCTGTTTCCGATGACGGGGTAGAAGTTTTGCCATCCGGCATTGTTGAACGCCCGTTCCATGTCTCCTTCGAGACCGGTCTTGATCAGCAGCATGGGGTCGAAGTACTGGCGTTGTGAAGTAGCGGTCCTGGAGCTGGTCCAGCACCGTTCTCTCGCTCTTCGGTCCGAGCAACGATGTGCTCGACCCGAGTCATGATCCTGATGCGGAGCCTGTTCCTCGGCACCTCCTCCTCCTGGGACTCTGTGTCGTGTCGAGTTGAGTCGACAGACATAGTATCCCGGGAAGTAGATGATCCCCGAGAGCGGCGAGAGCTCGAAGAGGTGAGCTTGGTGACGACTCCACGTGCCTTAGTCCACATGATTCCTGCAAAGATTAGTCTAACAATACCCGAAGGAAATCAAGGTTAGACAGTCAGATGTTAGGCGTTCTTGTGGGAGATTAATCACCACAACTCGGTTAGTCGTTCTTGTGGGGTAAGAACCACCACAAACGTTCTCGTTCAACCGGCAGGGGTTTGTTCTCACAAGGATTCAAGAATGAATTTTAGCAGAATTTCCTTGTGGTTTGAACTCTAACCTTACTTAGAGAATTTCGAAATTTAAGCGAGGGAGAAGGGAATTGAGCAGGATGCACGCATACCTGTGCTTGGGGCGTCTTCCTTCAGAGCTGGGCACTGGTATTTATAGAGGCGCAGCAGGGGGAGGCCGGCCGGCCTGAGGCAGGCCGATCGGCCTGCACATGGCGCCGGTCGTGCCCATCCCGTGCGTCGGTGGTCACTGCCCTGTGCTGGTGCTCTGGTAGGTGAGGATGGGACAGCAACGGTGCTTGGAGGCCGGCCGGCCTGGCTGGGGCCGTTCGGCCTGGAGTTGTGTCCAATTTCCTCCATCCTCTCGTGTCGTGTCCTCCCACATGATCTTGTTCCTTGCTTGCTGTGATCTGGCCAGTGGAGTTGACAAGTGGGGCCGGCCGGCCTAGGTGGGCCGGCCGGCCTGAAGTTTGGCCGAAATATTTTTTTATATGCTTCCTAATGCACAATTGAAATATAAATGCAAGCTTCGAAAATTAAACATGCTGTGATGAATGAAAAGAATTGAAATGAAAAACCTATTCTATATGCAATGCAAAGATACGTACCATATACCTTATGGCGAGGGCTCGAGTTTTTCGTCCTGAGCGGAACTCTCCGAATCCTTGTTCGGACTGCTTTTACCCGCCATTCCTTTCGGACTGGACGGGACTTGGATTCAACCTCCTTATCGCGCTTTGCTTGCTCCTCCAGCGCTTTGGTTCTCGATATTCTTCGCCGTGCATGATAGCGATCATGCCTCTTCTTTTCTTTGGCGGCGAAGGCTTCCACCATCTTCATGAGCGTTTCTACGCTCGGCATCTTGGACTTTCGGGGCATGACTTCTTCGACCATATTGACTTGATGGGGGATCTCCTTAGGACGGAAAGAGAAACTCTCGGTCCCTCCGTTAATCCTCAGTTGAATGGTCCCACGTCCCACGTCAATGTTTGCATTCGCAGTACTTAAGAACGGTCTCCCAAGAATGAGAGAGTTCGTTGCTCCGGCTTCCATATCTAGGACGATGAAATCCACAGGGATGAAGAAATCCCTGATCTTGACCGGAACATTTTCTGCGACTCCATGGGGGTAGCGGATCGATTGATCCGCTAGCTGCAAACACATGGGTGTAGAGACAAGCGATATATGTTTAAGGTGGTCAAAGACTACCTTGGGCATTACGCTGACGCTCGCCCCCAAGTCACATAGGGCGTTGTCGAAGTCATGGCCTCCAATGGAGCATGATATTGTGGGGCAGCCAGGATCTTTCTTCTTAAGGTGGGGCCCGAGTATAGCAGAGCTACATTCCTCGGTCAGCTGTACCGTCTCCCTTGTGGGTAAAGTCCGCTTGTTGCTAAGTATATCCTTGATGTACTTGGCATATGTCGGGACCTGCAAAGCATCAAGTAATGGTATGTTGATGTATACCTTCTTGATTACCTCGACGAACTTGTCGAATTGTTCATTCGGCCACGGGTCTTCTCCTCCGTTCTGGGAACGGGAGGAAAGTGGGATCTCGGCTGTAGCTTGAGGCTTGTGGTGCCTCGTTCCCCTCCTTTGAGACAGGGGTGGTTTCCTCGTCGTCTTCCTCTTCGGCGGCCGCCTCGGCTTGGCTAGCTTCCTTCTGTCGGGTACCTGCATCCTGTGGATTGTGTGGATCCTGCGTGGACTTGCCAGTCCGCGTGGTCACCGCACTAACATTTTCCTTGAAAGGAACCTCCGGTTGCCCGGGTAACTTCCCGCATTTGGGTTAGGACAGGATGCAGCCAGCTGAGCTACTTGAGTTTCAATCATTTTGTTGAAGCTCAGCTGGTTCTTAACGACAGAATTAAAAGCTTCTATCTGGGAGGCCATCGACTCCATAGCTTTATCATTAGCAAGAAATTTCTTGCTAATGCTATCGTTAATTTGTTTTTGGCCATACCAGATGTCCTTTAGTGACGGTTGAAAACCGTTGTTAGAGCCATTACCTTGCTGTTGGCCGAAGGGGAAATTGGGCTTGGAATTCCAACCTTGTTGAGGACGAAAGCCTGAATTGTTGTTATTTCCAATGAAATAGGCTTCTCTTGTGTCGTCGGGCAAGTGTCGCCCGAGTGTCCTGCTTCTCCACACGTTTCACACGTGATTCTCTCCTCCATGATCTGATTCATCTCCTTGCCAGGAGATTCCATCTTCTTCAAGAGAAGGTCCATCTTAGCGGCCAGCATATCAACGGAGTCAATTTGATGTACTCCCTTGCGGGGAGCTTGTCTTTCTCCTATCCAGCTCTGGTGAGTGGATATCTTCTCGATTAGCGCCTTTGCTGCGTCTACATCCAACGAGAGGAAAGCTCCTCCCGCGGCTGCATCCAACATCTCTTGCGATCGTCGGCTCAGGCTGTGGAAGAAGTTCTGGGTAATCAGCCAATCTTCCACACCATGGTGGGGGCAGGCTGCAATATACTCTTGCAGTCGCTCCCAAGCTTCGGAATTGTTTCTCCGTCTAGCTGCTGAAAGCTAGTGATTTTTCCTCGGAGGGCATTGGTCTTGCCCACCGGAAAGTACTTGGCCAGAAATGCGTCTGCGCACGTCTGCCAGCGTCCATCGAATGATGCCTTGTTAGCATAGAACCACTCCTTTGCTTTCCCAAGCAAGGAGAATGGGAAGAGTTGAAGGCGGATGTTGTTGATCGGTGTGCCATTGGGGTTGATAGTACTGCACACCTCCAGAAAATTCTGAAGGTGAGCGTTCGCATCCTCAATCGCCTTTCCGCAGAAAGGGCTGGCCTGAACCATGTTTACCAGGCCAGTCCTCAGCTCAAATGCACCTTCCTGTGCGTTCGACAGTCCCGGGAAGTTGCTGCTTGACGGGGCTGAGAACTCACTGGAGCGTCTTCTTAGCTTGAGCCATAATCTCTGGAGACTCTTGGGGCTGAAGAAAACGACGAATCTGATTCGGACTCGGAGTCGGATGACGACTCGAGTATATTGCTTGAGCTGAGTGAAATCTGAGGAGGTACGACTCTCTTTCGCACTACTCTTCCAATGCGATCTGGATTTGGATCAAAGTTTGATGGTAGGTTGAAACCAGTCATGCACTACCCTGCAAAACACATCAAAAATAGACGAATGTTGCAGTGGTGAGGTCACTAAGGTTAGTGGTTTGGTAAATCTGTAAAGATAATCAAATGATTCAACAATAACTTTAGCCAATTGCTTCCCCGGCAACGGCGCCAGAAATGCTTGTTGGCACTCCTTAGCGTCACGTTTTAGCAACGCTCAAGAGCGCGTAGATATATGTCGTTGTATGCAAAATTAATTCTGCAAGCGCACAGAATATATCTCGTTGTAGCACTTCACCTCGGGAGTTACCCCAGGGTATCGTATTTATATTTCCGCAGGGAAGCAGATGGTTAAAGTGTATTGAAGAATGAAATGATATATCTTGCTAGAAATATCAAGCCACAAACCCAGGGGCACAAACTCTAGGTTTGGGTGGATAATGGTCAAGTTAATGACCGGATAGAAGGTCTTAAAGACCAGCGACACACGGAGCACCTATTTCTAAAGAAAAGGAAAGACGTTGGGAGAGACCGGACCTAGACTCTTTCTAACTCAGAGCAAAAGGCACTCTAGCCTTAGCCTAGACCCTAGCTTAGATACCGGGAACAGAGCTCGCTTCGACGGCTAGAACGGGAGAACCTCAGAACGGGATGAGAGAGGGGGTTCTCCGGGCTCAGCACTACTGTTATGAGTACACCCGAACGTGGTGGACTACGAAGGACGGACAGGGCTGTCACCACCTGCCGCCTGCCACTGCAGTTCCGTGGGGTGCAACACACTTCCTAGTTAATCAACAAGCCAGATACCACGTCTGCACTCGATGATTAAGATTTCTCTTGAGGCCTGTCAAGAGAAATCCCCGTCTTCCCTAAGGCGTCTTACGGCCCGGTCAAGGCGAGCAAACCCGCGAGATAAAACCCGGTAGAGCTAAACTAAACTCTACACTAAAACTAAAGGGGAAAGGACTTTGCTCTAAAGAGAGCAAGATCTTTACTCTTAAAGAAGAGCAAGAGAGAAATATAAAAGATAACTTAAGCTCTGAAGTAAGAAAGTAATTATATAAATAACCTCTTCAAAAGAAGGAAAGGATACAAGAGCTTTACCAGAACTGCGAAGACTCCGAAGATCCGAGCTAAGCTCGACTCGACTCTACTCCCAACTCTAATCCTAATCTAAGAAATGAAAAAGATACTAGAGCTCCCTTCAAGTAAAGACTTGAGATATGTGGTGTGTGTCTTCCCAAGGTGAATGAGCTTCCTTTTATAGCCTCCAGGGGGTGGATGTCAGCGTCATTAGCACGCCAAGGCTCTGCTTAGGCTTCACGCGAAGGAGGAGACGTGGCGGCCACAGAGGGAGGCCGGTCGGCCTGGGCTAGGCCGGCCGGCCTGGCCCTGGTGCCACTTGGCACCAGTCCTCTGTAGGAACGGTCCTGATGCTCTCCCAAGGTCGGTAACAGTTGCGTTTAGTTAAAACTTGTCGGAGAATCCTAGGATGTGGGCCCTTCAATCCATGTGCTTTCACCTCTAGGCCTTCCGGGTCCTTGGATCAAACCGACGTTGTTTGCACGGTGCTTGATCATCCTGGGCACTTGGCATGGCTTGTGGATCAATGACGTGGCCAGACATGGCCAGGGGAGGCCGGTCGGCCTGGGCTAGGCCGGCCGGCCTGGCCCTGTGCCAGGTTTGGCCCTTGTTTCTCTTGGTTCATCCTGCAAGCATAACTCATCCAAAACTTGTGGAATTTGTCAGTAAAAATACTTTTATGTATGGAATATGGTATGATCATCCTCATTTTACCGAAATGTTGACGGTCACTATGGGGTTATAATGGCCGTCAACAAGGTGCCGGGAGACCCCTGCTCTCGAGGGGGTCCCACACCGTACTTGTGGCAGGTACATGGATGGACAGGAGCATAGGAGTTAGCGGCGGTACCTATAGTGGGTACCGCGACTTGCGTTCTTCTACAGAGGATACGCCTTTGGAACGATGACGCTCACCCCGGTCTGAAACCGAGTGGGGTAACCACTCTTTGGGCCCCACATACTTACCGCTTACCCATATGAAGGGGTTCCAGCCAGCCTAACTAGCGCGATGCCCGGATTGCGAGAAGATCAGGTGGATGGTGTACGGGAACGGGAGAGACCGTCTCCCCGAAGGACTATGGCCCCGTCTGGCCCTACGAGGGAGAGTTCGACACAGCTTCTGAATCATTGGATTGCGAGCCGATGGACCGAGACCGGAAGAGTAAGCGGGCATCGTCGCGGTTGGGGTCTGAGCTGTGGGTTGCGTCTCGAGATGGCGGCCACCATCTCACAGCCCGAGTGGGTCCAGTTGTACAAGCTCTCGAGAGTCTATAATCTATACGTATACCCGCGTCCTCGGTATGGACATTGCCCACTGCACTATTACCTCTCATATTTGGGATATTCTACCTTCCCCCTTTCTAGCCAGATTTGAGATTGACTAAGGTTCGCAGCTACGGACGGGGAGAAGGAAGTTTGCTCCCTTTCCTTTCAGGATCCGGTCGTAGTTGGTGAGGTGCGAGGGAAGGGAGCTCTCGCATCGACTTAGATGTGTGTGGAGATGGAGATGGGAGTCCGGCGTGCCGGAATAGCCCGATGTGGTGAGATATGGGATTGATGGATATGGAGATACTTATTTTATATTTGCTGCTGCATAGGAAACCTTTATCCTATCCTTGATATACTTTTATCCCTTTAGATGGTAGTCCACTTAAAGCTTGCATATGCGGTTGGTGATGTGAACCTATCCCATTCCTTGGGGATAGCCTTTGAGTATGCAGGGTCTGATGAAGAGCACGAGTTCAACCATGATGGATGGTACGACTGAGGCATCGTCTTGACGTGCAAGTTGCCTGTGGAGGAGATTGAGAAGATGGAGGCTTCTACGCCTAGTTCCGCTGCGTTGGATGTTCTTTTGTTTGTCGTTCAGCCCTGAGGGTTTGTATCAGACGTATTATCATGAGAATGATGTAATAAATGAGATATTTGTACTTTATTAGTGGTATTAATGTGATATTCGCTGTGATGAGTTCTGTACGTGATATCTACTTGATCCAGGGAGTATCACAACGGTACAGGGAGTCAGGTTTTCGGTAATCGGAAACCCGGGTCGTTACAGTGAGCTGTGGTCAATCATCGACTCCAGGAGGCGCGACGAGGAGCGGGGATACAAGGAAAATGATGACAAGTACCCGATGTTCTCTCGGGACATCCGGATGGCGTCGTACCCGCAACCTTTCAAGCCAACGGGCTTCAAGAAATATGATGGCAAGACTTCCCCTGAGTCATGGCTGCGCATCTACTCCACTTTCATAGAATGCACAGGCGGCTACGGTGCAATTAAGTGCAGATACTTCCCACTAGCACTCAAACCCGCTCCGCTCACATGGTTTGAGAACCTGCCACGTCGCTCCATCGACTCATGGGAACGACTGAAGAAGATGTTCGTAATCAACTTTCAGGGCACCTACAACAGACCCAAGACTCGACATGACCTAGCCATGTGCAAGCAGCAGCCTACCGAAAATCTGCGCGAGTACATGCGCCGCTTCATGGAGATCAAGACCCTGGTGGTTGATGTATCTGAACACGACTGCATCGACTTGTTCCAAAATGGCATCACGAACAGATACTTTGACACGCAGTTTGGCCTGCACTACCCAAAGACTCTGGAAGCTCTACGCAACCAGGTCGAAGCTTGGTCCGAGCAAGAAGATCGTGACCTCGAGAAGTACGGTCCTCGCAAGGGCAAGGAGAGGCAGGACAACAGGGAAACAACCCTAAGGGCCAACAGAATTTCCAGCACAACAAGCGCAAGCCAGAAGACACAGTTGCGACACTGCATAACGGCATGAGAAGCCAAAAGAAGAGCTATCCTGGCAAGAGCGATGTGGAGAAGATCATGGACAGACCATGCCCAATGCACCCAAAGCAGAGGCACACTATGTGCCAATGCTATGTTCTCCAATGCACGTATCATCAGCAACCGCGTGAGGAGAGAAGCAAGAAGAAGCCAGAGAGGGAACCCCTCGATCCCGCAGCCAAGAACAAAGAGAAGGCGGACGACGAGAAAGATGAAGAGGACGAGCGGAACAAATTCCAAAAGCCAAACAAAGTACTCATGGTCATCATCGGAGGCAACTACGGTTTCCCAACCCGGAGGAACCACAAGCTCACTATGCGCCACATCATGGTAGTTGAGCCAGCTGTCCCATGGTACTTAAAGTACTCGGAGGTCCCAATTACTTTCTCAAGAGTAGACTAGTGGAACAGCTACGACGAACCAGGGCAATTACCACTCGTCCTGGATCCCACAGTGGCGGGGTCACAGCTCACCAAGGTACTCATCGACGGCGGTGTAGGCCTGAACGTACTATTCTCCGGCACCCTCAAGAGGATGGGCCTTGACATCGAGAAGCTACTGACGCCCACAGACTCCCCGTTCTGCGGCATCGTCCCTGGTAATGGTAGTATCCCGCTAGGCCAAGTCACATTACCAGTAACGTTTGGCACTCCAGAGAATTTCAGGACAGAGTATGTCAAGTTCGAGGTGGCAGACTTCAAAACTTCATATCAAGCAATCCTCGGACGTCCTGCATTGGCCAAATTCATGGCCATCCCCCACTATGTCTACCTTGTCCTCAAGTTGCCAGGGCCCAAGGGCGTTATCTCCCTCCATGGCGACTTGAGGCGGTCGTACGACTACGACAGAGAAGCCGTAGAGTTTGCGTCAACCACTCAGGTGCCTAACTCTATGGCTCAAATCTTCGCGGCCGCTCAGAAGCTCAAGAAGACAGAGCTCGAGATTCCCACTAAGGAGTCAGGGCCACTCAAAGCGACCACTCCTGATGACGTGGTGACCAAGGACACATAGCTGATGGAAGGCGACCAGTCCAAGACCACCAAGATCGGGGCTGGTCTGACTCCCAAATAGGAAGACTGCGCTCGTCAAGTTCCTGCAGGCTAACCGCGACGTCTTCGCGTGGAAACCCGCGGATATGCTAGGGATGCCAAGAGACCTGATCGAGCATAGCCTAAATGTTGATCCAAAAGCAACACCTAAGAAGCAGCGACTGCGACGATTCGCATCTGACAAGCGCGAGGTAATCAAGAAAGAGCTGGCGAAACTACTCGCCACAGGATTCATCAAGGAAGTCTTTCATCCTGACTGGTTGGCAAATCCAGTCTAGGTGAAGAAGAAAAACAACAACGAGTGGCAGATGTGTGTCGACTACATTAATCTAAATAAGTACTGCCCCAAGGACCCTTTTGGGCTCCAACGCATTGACTAGGTTATCGACTCCACCGCTGGCTGCGCTTTTCTTTCTTGATTGCTACTCGGGTTATCATCAGATATCTCTGAAAGAGGAAGATCAAGTCAAGACGGCGTTCATCACTCCCTACGGGCGTACGCCTACACCACGATGTCCTTCGGGTTGAAAAACGCTGGAGCGACCTATCAGCGCGCTATCCAGCTCTGCCTTGAGACGCAACTACACCGCAACGTGGAAGCTTATGTGGATGATGTAGTTGTGAAGACCAGGAATCCTGACGATCTCATTGCTGATCTGGAAGAAACTTTTGCATCTGTGCGGAAGTGGAATTGGAAGCTTAACCCGACCATGTGCGTCTTTGGAGTACCCTCTGGGAAACTACTCGGGTTCATCATCAGTCACCGAGGTATTGAGGCCAACCCAGAGAAAATCAATGCCATCACGGCCATGGAAGCTCCAAAGACAATCAAAGACATCCAGAAGCTCACTGGGTGCATGGCGGCGCTGCATCGTTTCATCTCATGACTCGGAGAAAGAGGCTTGCCCTTCTTCAAGATACTGAAAAAGGGAGACAAGTTCCAGTGGGCGGTGGAAGCAGCAGCAACATTGGCGGATCTTCAGCAGCATCTCCAAAAACCGCCAATACTGACCGCTCCGCAGATGACGACAAAGAACTGCTACTCTACATCGCAGTGGTGAGCACGGCGCTGGTTGTTGAAAGGCCTGAGGACCATCATGCATATCTAGTGTAGAGGCCGGTGTACTTCGTCAGTGGAGTACTCACAGAGTCCAAAGCCCGATACCCAGCAGTACAGAAACTACTCTAATCACTACTCATCACATCAAGGAAGTTGCGCCACTACTTCGATACATTCACCATCTCAGTGGTCACGGAATTTGGCCTGGGAGAGATCTTACACAACTCGGATGCCACCGGGCGAATTTCAAAATGGGCAGTCGAGCTCGGAGCACTCAGCATCGAGTTCAAGTCCAAGAAAGCTATCAAGTCGCACGTCCTGGCAGAATTCATGGCTGAGTGGCGCGAGAACCAAGTGGATATCCCGGTCGGAAGACCAGAACATTGGATCATGTACTTCGACGGCTCTCTCAAGCTCAAAGTCGTCGGCGCGGGAATGCTTTTTATTTCACCCAAGGGCGACCAGCTCAAGTACGTTCTACAAATCTTCTGGAAGGTGTCCAACAATGAAGCAGAGTAAGAGGCATTGTTGCATGGGCTACGACTTGCAATTTCTCTTGGAATCAAGCGATTGATGGTATACGACGACTTCTGTCGTCATCAACCACTGCAACAAAGACTGGGATCGCCAGAAGGAGATTTCGTGTTTTCAGCATATCATCTCTCGCTTTTCATTGAAATAATGCTTTTGTTGTCTTATAAGACTACTCTAGCTCTTTTAATTCCGGAGTTTCTTTTGATACTTGTTGATACAACAGTATACATAAGCTATAATCCGAAGAGTCACCTATACGACTACTTTTCCAGGATCCCTGAGTACTTAGTCCAAACTAAGACCAGGCTGAGCACATGTAGAGGCCAACTAGCCTTAGAAAGCATCTACCTACGGGTAAATTGAATTTATTCCAAGTTCTTGATTTTTACTTACGAGTACATCACATCTTGAAGAGACAACATTACAAGTCTATTACAAATTCTAAATCTTAGTACTAATTTGAAAGTATTTCAGAGTCATTACTCTAGAAAGAGTAGTGATTTTTTGGCACATGAATGCCAGCATTGCACAAGCACTCATAACTCATATAAAACTTTACATATGTACATAATAAATATGGCATATAACAGTATTTTGATACTACGCAAATATTGCACCACATTTTTTGTTCATAGCAGGATTACAAGTCATTGATGTGTCAGGCCCTCTACGATTTCTGCTGGTATGGGCTCAAAGTGCTTCAAATATTCTTCGAATTTTGTCTTCTCGCAGTCACTGGCTCTACCCGTCGGGACGTCATCTATCTCTGCATCTGGGTAGAAAGACTGGACGACTGCTAGCACTTGATCTGCTACATAACAGCAGGTTTTCTTCACATAAGTTGCAAACTTGTTGGGGGCTTCCCAGATGCGCTCTATGAGTGGTTTGTTGGATACTTCAGGAGTTCCACGATCAATAGAGTTCACCAGAGTGGTAGCCGCCTTGCAAGTTCAGCGTGTTCAACCTTTAAAGCCTGGTATTCTTCTCCGACTGCCTTGCCTTTCTCCAAGGCATCCTTCAGCATGGCATCTGACTCTTGAAGCATCTTCATGGCTTGCTCATACTCTGTCATAAACTCGTTATGAGTCTCATACAGAGAAGTATAATCACGGAAGAGTTTTTCCTTTCCTTCTGTGACTCGATACATACCATTTTGTCATGAGGCTGCATTCAGACTTGAGCTTCATGTATGCCATCATATGCTCTGCACAAGGATATAGCTTGAGTATAAACGACAAAATTACAACTCGTGGAGATGATTTTTGAACATGGAAACTCACCAGTATTGGTTTGCGTCAGAGTTCGATTCATTTTCTTCAATCTCTCTTCTTCAGCCTTCCATTCTTCCTGGCGGGTGACATGATTTTTCTGCTCTTGTTCCAACTCTTGACGAGTGGTCAGCTTTCCGCCTGGACAGAATCAAATAGCAGAGACAACTTAGTCAGCTGCTCTTTATTCTTGGCCACTTTGACTTCCAATTTTTGAGCCCGAATGGATGCGTCCGACATCGCATACAAGGCTTGGGATTTTTTCCTGGAGTGTGCGGCCAGTTCCTGCAAGTATTCATTGATTACAATCTGATGTCGACTACTAATTGAAAAGTAATGGGGTAGAATTGTTACCTCTACATATTTGATTGAGCCCTGTACCGGGGTGGCAATTCTTCTCTGCGACTCCACATAGGCAGCAATTGCGTCAGTCTCGAGCAGAGGATCTTCAAATAATTCTGCTGCTCATGGCACAGCTGTGTCTACTTCTGTCACAGGAATTTCTTCAGTTGTGCTCACCCGACTGGATGTTGGCAAGTATTGCAGCCCAATGGTTTTCACCGGTGTTGGCTGAGCACTCAACTGCACCATTTGGTTTGCGCTTTCACCTTCCTTGTCAGTGAGCAATGGCAAGTCGGGAATGATACTCCTCGAACTCATCTGCGGCAGATTCCTCTAGAATATTTTCCGTTTCTACATGTGGATTAACTGCAGCAGACTGGGCTCTTTCAAGACATCTGTGCTCTTTTCTTGCTCGCCAGGAACTGATTGAATTGGTTCTGGTCGTGACTCCTCAGTAGAAACCTTGGCCTTCTTTCTCGGTGGCAAGGGAGCAGATTTCCTACATTGATGAGTGGATAATGTTTCAAATTACTACTCTACTTGGCTAATGACTTAGATATGAGTATGATCATTACCTTTTGGACTTCTTATCTGGCATTTGTGGTTCGCCAAATACCAGTGAAGGCACAATATTCTCACTGGCACTTGTCTCGGGTTTCTTCTTGGGTCCGCGACTGATGAATCAACCACGACCTCAGTATTGGCACCTTGAGTATCAACTTTTTCCTTGGCTATTTCTGCCTCGACAGTCGTACCGGGCGTGTTTTCCAACTCCGCCGTTGAGCTTGGGGGCTCCGATTGCTCCTCGCCCGGAGTACTCGTGTCTTCGAGACTGCATATTTATATGGAATTATCAATATAGAGTGGTTATTCATTGGAACTTATGGGTATATAAGTACTTTACATATCTGGGATTATCACTTTCTGTCTGACTGGTGGCGGCCTTATGACTGAACTCTTTTCTCTTCCGAGCGGCTCTCTGTTGTCGCCCAGGTGGAGTGAAGGCGGCTTCGTTAACAATATCCACGGGCATGGCACTCGATGTGGCTTCTTCACCACCTTTCCCATGATGCACCACCTGGAAATCTTCAAAATCACTCGAGTGGAGTGACGATTCTGATCCTTCGGCGACATCTAAGGGTGGTTTCCACAGATGCGATGGAATTGAAAACTTGGGGTCCGCCCCTTCTGGGACTTGTTCGGGCATGATTGGCGACGAATAATATAAGTCAACATCCTCCTGCATATAACAGTGGGTGGTTAGGCTGGTAATTTGGGACAATATTGAATCAATAACACAAGATGAGTCACTCACTGGCTTGGGAGGATGGTCTGCATCGAATAGTTGAGGAACGAAAGGCACGCAATGTACTCCTGGCATCAACGACTGTACTCTTTCCATGATTTCTTCTTCGCTCAACTTGTCGCGACTCATTCTGGAGGGGTCCTCTATGCCTTTATATTTGAAGCCCCAGTTTTCCTTCTGAGCAAGTGGTTGCACTCGGCGTTTTATCCAACTGAACACCACGAAGGAGCCTGTGACACCTTTTTCCCTCAACTTTGCAATTTTATCGAGCAGCTCATTGACCTGAACCTTCTCTGCAATAATTGGCAGGCTTTTCCATTCAGGAAAATCAACAGGCGCAACTCCTGTATATTCTGGCAACTTGGGTTTATAGTCTCCGACATACCACCACAAGTTTTTCCAGCCAGCATTGGTGCTGTGCATGTCATACTCCAGATATAACTTCCACATCTCTTGGCGCATCTACAATCCGGCTCCTCCAATTGGACTGGTGGCATCTTTTTTCGGCTGAGGTTTCACATAGAACAATCGCCTGAATAGATTGAAATGCGGGCGAATTTTGATGAATGCCTCGCAGAAATGCACAAAGACGAAATCTGGAATATTCCATTGGGAGTCAGATTTGGCAACTCGATTCCATAATAAAAGAGCAACCCGCGCAGGAAATCGCAGGTTGGAATGCCCAATCCCATCTGGATGAAATGATTGAACATCAAGGTTTTGTCGACAGGGACCATCAGCCATTTCTCTTTCTTATCCGGCACTTCCCACAACAAAAATTGCTGACTCTTGAGAAATCCATCTTGCACTAGTTGGAGAAGTTGCTCTTGGGTTACCTCTGAAGGCTTGATATAGTTGTAGGGTACAGGATGAACTCTCTGCTGCAATCTGCCCCGCTTCGGTGACGGCAGCCTAATTTCTTTCCCACGGGATTCACCACGGCTTGATTTCTTGTCTCTCTTGGACGTCATCCTGGAGATCACGAGTTTCTTCACCCGCATACACTTGGGGGCTTGTGATTTTTGTTGGGAAAGGATCGGTGGACTACATCTGAAAATGGAAGGATTTTGCTAAGGGGCTCGCAGATTGTTTCGCTCAAGTGAGGAATGGCGGCGGCTAGGGTTATTTTTTCACCCAGGATGAAGGGATAAGTGGAGCGCAGCGGTTGTTTTATAAACCATGGTTTGACGCACCATTTGGTTTTCCGAGACCAAGGAAAAAGGTTTTTTCCATTTTTTATTAGGGTAAGGATTTAATTTTAATTGCTATTTTCTGTGAATACCCTGAGGATGCAGTTATTTTATTTTCCTTTACTCTAAAAATCATGGATATTCCTTTCCAAACTCAAACTACTATGTGAGTCACGAGACTTGATCCTTTTCTATATATACATATAGTTCAAGGCTCGGGGGCTGCAGGGTAGTAAAGGAATTGGGATTTTATTTTTTCTGAATATTGAAGATTTAATCAAGACCCTCGGCTCGATTCTATGATTCAAACCAAGGCTCGGGGGCTACTTGATATCAAGTGCAATTTTTCAAATTGCACCTTTCAAGACAAGATGAAGATTCAAGATTCTGTAGACCCTCAACCTGATTCCTCGATTCAACTTAAGGCTCGGGGGCTACTCCATATGGAGTGTGACTTTCGTCGCACCCCATATAGAGGATTGAAGACTACAAGATTGATCAAGATCAACAAGAGCATAAGCACCACACAGCCTCGCGACAACCAAGGACTTTCCAAGATTGAGCAAGTACTCGAGGTACTCGAAAATGCACTCGGTTGACTTGGCAAGTACTCGGTTGATGAGGAGACTCGACGATGAAGCGCTTGGGGGCTTGTCGGAGGTACGACCATGGGCCCACGAGGACACATGGATAATCTCCGAAGGAAGTCGTACCAGGCGTGAAGACTGCGAGTAGAGTACTGCAAGGACTCTCCTCGTTATGGAAACCAGTCGTATGACATGTAAACTACTCGAATTGACTTGTAAAGCACTCTACGAGTTGTATTAGGTTAGGATTCTACTCGGAACTGACTTTGTAACCCTGCCCTCCGTGTATATAAGGCTGGGCAGGGACCCCCTCAAAAGATTACGTCTCATTGAATACAAACCACCATACAGGACGTAGTGTATTACACTATCTCGGCGGCCGGAACCTGTCTAAAATCCTGAGTCTCTTAGCCTTTGCGCTTCTGATCTCGGCGAAACCCCACCTAACTCTACTACCTCAGGGTATCCCTCGGTAGGATCGACGGTAGAACACCGACACACATTTCTAGTTCAAGTGCACCGTTATTATATTTTAATTTTAATTGTTTGCAAATTGTAGATCATGAGCATCTCGGCTAAAAGTCTCGAGCAGCATAAGATCGACGCAATTTCAGAATAACTTGTGGGATTTATTTGGGACGAGATCGTCAATGAAGGCGGAGAATTTCATTATCCAGATTCATGAGATCATCCGGACAACTCAAGCCTTCGTTCCTCTTCCGCTCTTGCTAGTTCCTCAGCTCGTCCTAGTTCCTCAGCTCGTCCTAGTTCCTCTGTCGGTCATAGTCGTAGATCGTAATGTATGCATGGATCTTAAGTTGTAATATAAACTTAACTCTTTTGGCACTATAATGTAATATATATGTCTTTTTTATTTTTATATATACGAGCCCGGCCTATACGAATACTTACTAGTGCAGTACGATATCCGTATTATAACAAATACGTAGGCAAAATACGTATACAAATAAATATATATATGCGCTAGAAAAAGATAAAAATGACTCTTCATTATTAGCACCGGTTGGTGACACATACCGGTGCTAAAAGGGCTCGCGTAGGCGCCACGTGCGCGCCCCCTTTAGCACCGGTTTGTGGCTAGACCCTGTGCTAAAGGGGTACCCCTTTAGCATTGGAAGATCTGCACCGGTTGGGAAACCGGTGCTGAAGGGGGTTTCCAACCGGTGCAGATGCATGATTCTCCGGTAGTGGTTGGTCGGCAGTCTCAGCATATGGTGTTGTACTTTGGCTTCGGTGTTTGCTCGTGCTTTGTTCATTTGGAGCATATGTTGCATCAACAATAGTCCCATTGGAATAAGATAATGGAAGAATCTGGATAAGTTATTTTTTTCATTTGATTGTATGTCATCATTTGTAATTTGGGGATTGACCGTCAAGTTTCAATATAATTCCCCTCCCCTTCGCAAGAAAAAGAAGTAGATTTTCAAATTTTGATCAACTTCATGCATTACGCACCTTTAGATTAGGCGCAATGCTTTATTTATTTTTGGTAATCAAGATTTGATTGGTGAGTGATATAAAGAGGACAATTGTAAGTTCATCAGACTACACGATTTGCAAAATCACCGTTGAAGTGAACAGTAGTTGAATTTCATCAAAACCCTTGTGTTATTTTAAACGGCTGTATGAGAGGAGGAATGGACGGTGGGTTGGATTACTATGAAGCTCGAGTGTTATTTTGCAAAATATCTGACCTGAGAGTGAGAATAAGAATGGACAGCGGGTTAAATTTTGATAAAACGTGAGGGTGTTTTTGCAAAGTCGCTGGGCCTTTTTCATGGACGATCCGGGCTGTTCGCGTGTGATCGGACAGCCAGGGATTTTCCGCTGACGTGACCGAATCAGTGGAGAGTTCACTGGTGGTGATTCGTTCTATAGAGATTGCTATAAGGACAATAAGTTAATAACAAGTTGTTTAATACTCCGTATATAAGAACCATGAACGTTGAGGGTTGATTCCAATAACATATTTCTGATCACCAGGGGTTGGTGTGTGAGGGTAGATGTAAGTATTAAAAGTTGCCACGTAAAACACAATGTCACATTATCAATTTCATCGTTTTTTTCTAGTGCTACTAGTAAACTACGTCCAGAAAAGTGCGTAATGGCTGATCGGTACTCCCCCGTTTCAAAATATAAGTCATTCTAACTTTTTTGGTGAGTCAAACTTTCTCAACTTTGATCAAATTTATACAATAAAGTACTAACATTTACGATATCAAATAAGTATCGTTGGATTCTTCATTAGATATATGTTCATAGTATAGCTATTCGGTATCATAAATCTTTGAAGTCATCTCTATAATTTTGGTCAAAGATAAAATAGTTTGACTCTACAAGAAAGTTGGAATGACTTATATATTGGAACGGAGGGAGTACATGTAGAGAGCGTGTAGTGTCTTAATTAAAAGGATAGGTTGAAAAGTAAACTATCGTGCTAGGATTGTGATGCGTCAACAACGCCATAGTGCCACTCTGATCACGCAAGAGGTGACACTGCACGTTGCACATAAATATATGTACTGTCCGCCGGTCGTTTTCTCGAGCAAGTTCTCGTCCTTATGGCCAATGTCGTCGTAATCCGGTCATCTATCATCATGCACGTCATGTCCTAGCTCCTACTGCTACTCTAATCATATGTCCTATTCCTTTAGGCTGCGTTTGGAAGTAGGTATTCAGGCATGGAATTCGGAATTGGTATTGAAACCTCTCAATATCAGCGGTTTGGATGGCATAGAATTCGGAATTGGAAATGAAACCCAATGCCAAGCGGTATTCACCGCACTCAAACACCCTCGCTCCCAATACCGAACCGGTACCCTCTGTATTTGTCGGAATCATCCATGTCGCGACCCCTCGGCCTCTTTTCTCTCTCTCTCCACGTCGGTCGCCGGTACACGCTGCTTCCCCTCCTCCTCCCCGCCGACAAGCCGCGGGGCCACTCGCCCTCCTCCCCTTCGGCGCCGACTCCACCCGGCCGCGGGCCCACTCGTCTCCTTCCCTGTGCCACCAAGCTCGGTAGCACTACCCTCCTCTCCGCCGCCGAGCTCGGGGCCACTCCCTCCCTCTCCGCTGGCGCTGAGCTCGCTGCCACTACCCTCCTCTCCTCCGCCGAGCTGCGGGCCCATGGTCTCCTCTCCTCCGTCGTTGAACTCTAGGCCACGCCGTTCCCCTCCTCTCCCACGGTCCTCCTCCATCGTCACCTCGCCGACGCCCTGGCGCTAGAGCAGGAGGAGGCGGAGGCACAGGAGTGCCGTCGTGGGTGAGGAATTAGCGAGGAAGAGGAGGCCGCAGACCTAGGAGATGCCGGCGACGAAGAGTAGGGCGTGGGCTGGGAAACGCCGACGACACAGAGGAGCTTCGGGGGGGAGGGGGGGCATCTTCCTCTTTCTGCCAGTGAGCCACGCCGCCGCTCTTCTTCCTCCCTCCGCTGGTGTGTGGCCTCTAAACGGGGACCAAGGCACAGCAGCAACAAGGCTTGCCTGGGAAGAAGGGTTGGGCAATGGAATTTCAATTCTATGTTTTTTGCTCATCCAAACACAAATTGAATTGAATTGGTTCCTAGAATCCCAAATGGCGATGCATAGACATCCAAACAATAGAATTGGGATTGTGGTTCAATTCAATATCACAGATGATTTGGTATTGAAACAAATTCAATGCCGAGCCCTCCAATATCAACATCCAAACACATCCTTAAAGTTATTGACAACATGCAAAGCAAGAATTAGATTTACAAAATTTATTGTAAATATATGTATCTATAATCACTTCTTTTATTTTGCTACTACCGACAATGTGGCTCAACCAGTCTTTGGGAGACTGAGCCAGCAGATCTTCGAAATTGACAAAGTCACTATTAGCGTCACGCTCGTTTAAACGGTAAACAGAGGTCGACTGTGTCGTTTAGCCCTAAACGGTGGATTAAACGGTTGGACCGTTTAAACCCGTTTAAACCATTTAAAATCATCTAAACCGTCTAAACACACTCGAGTTAATCATGATTACATAAGTTAAATAACCATTAAATTCATAATTTAGTCAATAGGATGATTACAACTACCATAATGAACTTCGAAGTAATTAAAATCGTAAGTATACGAAGTGTTGTAGGATATAGATTTCTCCCCAAAAATATTATTGGGTATAATACTTACTTTTTAGATGTGCAAATATATAGAACTTCTAGCAAGTTTGACTTTTATGTACACAAATATGTATGTTTTAGTGTTACTATGCAAAACCGTTTAGGCTGTTTGACTCCGTTTAAACACCGTTTAAACGGACTAAACGCTAAACAAAGGGTGACCGACCGTTTAGCGTTTAGGATAACATTTCACGCTATTAATGAAACGGTGAAGCCCATTTTTCGGGATGGCAAAATGGTGAAGCCCAGTTCTGAGAATGGCAAAATTCCAATTTTCTTGGCTGATGTTGCATTTTAACATCATATGGAACACCTAGTTGACCGGTAAATATGCATGAATCCACGCTATGCTCCAAGGTACACTTCATACAAATTTTGGACATGACACGTGCAATAAAATATGATGCATACAATGCATCTTATTTCTAAATACAAATTGAATCTATTATGTATCATTATGTCATTTTTCAAAAAATAACATGTCACGTTAGGAAAAAAAATAATACGACTCGGCCATATCACATTAGAAAAAAAATTTATAACTCACATATATCACGTTACGAAAAAAAATATATTACAACTCACCCCACGGCTGGAAAAACCTCTATCAGTGCCGGTCACAAGGTACGTTAGTGCCGGTCACTGCGACTGGTACTAATTTGTCGACACTAACGTGCAACACATTAGTACCGCTCAAACAGACCGGTACTAACGTGCGCCCTTTAGTACCGGCTGGTATCACCAGCCAGTACTGTTGACACCATTTTTTGACATGTGTCAAAGCCGACATCAAAAAGGAAAGAAGAAGGTGCTCTAAATCATAATCGGACAATGCGATGGGGTATGAATCGCACAAAGCGATAGAGCTTGAGTTGGACAATGTGATGTGGATCGAATCGGATGATGAAACGAAGTTTCAGAATCAGAAAAGGAGATCGAGCGGTATCCGGTTTGGAGATGAAGACGATTGCGGCGTGGATTGCTTAATAACTTAAGTTGTGCCGCTGATGGGCCCTTTATTGTAACTTTTGGTAGTTGAGTCCTAGTATCTTACAAGTTATCGATTTAGAAAGTTTCTTTCGTTTTGCATCAAGTTTTGTACATGCCATAATCGGCTAGTAGTTGTAACTTTAGGGTATAAATATAAATCCTGAGGGTCGTGAGAAAAGGTTACACATCAATACAAATAAAACCTTTCATATTTGCTTTTACAACTCGCAATTTTTGTACAAGTCGGTGACTTCGCCAAAGCTTTTTCTCTTTCATGAGTTCTTTTGGCAAATCGAGGTGATCCTGATCTCCAAGGCCTGCTCCTAAGTTCCGCTTTTACTGAGTAATATGTAAGATTTACAAATCAAAACCTTTCATTTGTTTTGATTTATTCAACAGTTATCGACAATTTGTTAGATCTACAAGTTTTTTCTTGTTGTTTTAGTTCTTTGTCACAAGTTATCCAGCTTAAATATATTGTAATCGACTCCTTTCAAGGCTTAATCTCAAAGTTCTTTGTCACAAGTTATCCAGCTTAAATATATTTGTTTTAAGTGTTGCTCCGCTTATCTTTATTAGATTGCTTTTGCAGTTATCTATTATTGCTTTGCTTTCAAACGGTTTCAATAGGCTAACATGATGATGGAGTGACTTGGTCTTTGGTGGACAATGTTCATGGAGTTCTGGAGCAAATAAAAGTGCCACCCAATTTTATTCCATCGGATGATTCAAATCAACAACCCAAACAGATGGTGATCCGTACTGCTGCTAATCAGCTTTCTTCATCGGCTTCTCAGCCGATTCAGAATGATGTTCCTCCTGCACCAGTTGTACCACTGATTCCTCAGAGAGAGCAGTAGCAATCAGGAGGGTCAGCGTTGGCTCAACCTAATTCACAACCAATGGAACATATAGCTCTAGTTCCGATTGATTGGTGTTCGATCTCAGATAGCCAATCTGATTCAGAATCAATTCGATTTGAAACCTAGTGTGCAAAGTGTTATGTATCGGCCTCCATATCCTGCTCATTATGACATGCTGCCATATCCTCACCGATATCGAATTCCTAAATTTACAAAGTTTATTGGTCTGGATGATGTATCTACTGTTGAGCATGTTAGCCGATTCTTAATGCAATTGTGGAGAAGTATACTCTCAGTCAAGGTTGCTCCACTGCGACCCATCTGCGGAGCGTCTAATCATATGATCTTCCTTACGATCCTCTTTGTGTCACTGCATCAGCTTAGCGTTGTCCTTGTTTCTGAAAAACGCTTCAGACATGGTATTATAAGGAAGTACCACAACAACTTTGCGGGAACTTCCTTCCTGACTAGCTGCCAATCAACATCACCTGGACCGTCTCACCTGATCTTATACCGCAATGCGCTGCAAACTAGACAAGGTTCCAAGTTCTCGTATTGCTTGCCATGATACAGTATACAATCATTAGGACATGTGTGAATCTTTTGTACCTCCAATCCAAGTGGGCAAACGATCTTTTTAGCATCGTATGTTGTCGACGGCAGCTCGTTACCCTCAGGAAGTATGTTCTTTACAATGTTTAATAGCTCACCGAATCCCTTATCGGTGACACCATTAGTTTCCTTCCAGTTTAGCATCTCCAGCGCGGTACCCAACTTCTTCTGCGCCGATTTGCAACCAGGGTACAACGGTTTTTTGTGATCATCTAGCATCTTCTCCAACTTTAATGACTCCTTCACAGTTTCATTGTCTTTCTGTGCATCAAATAGTGCCTGAGGTGGCTCCTCTTGTTGAAAATTTGCTTCACCCTCTCCCATTGGTTCATCATGAAATCCACCAGCTTGTTGAACCCACACTCAGTCTGGAATGATGTTATCATCACCACCGGCATCATATTCTTCATTATCTTCCATCATAACTCCAAGTTCACCGTGTTTAGTCCAAACGTTATAGCTTTTCATGAAACCGTTCTCATAAATATGAGACCATAGAGTATCTCTTTTCTTGTATACTCTCGTATTTTGGCAAACATTGCATGGACAGAACAGTAAACCCTTTGGTGATCTGTTGGCCTCTACTACATCGAGAAAAAATTTTAGGCCATTAATCCATGCTAATGTGGCTCCTCCGCAGTACATCTATTGCCGGTCCATCTGCAATTAATTGCCGTATAAAAAACACAAATCAATTCTACATAACTCAAATCAATATATATGTTATTAAAATAACATATAAATTTTAACGTCTCAACATCCAACACAATTTATCCACAAAAATAACTTACACTACAGTACAAACAACCTCAATAAGTGTCATCCCACACATAATTTATTCAAAGGAACATAAATTTCTCAATTGCTAACCAGCAACACGAGAACGGTCTTTAACCATTCTTGAGTAGGAAAGCAAGATGTTGTGGCGGATTTTTTGCTGGTGCTGATGAAGATGACGGAGCCGGAGATGTCAGTTCTGTAGGAGATGGAGCGGAACAAGAGAGGATAAAGCTGCTAACCTTTGCTCCTCTTGGATGAGTGAAATCACCATAAATTTAGGAAAAAATGGGCAGCACCTCCCCTCTAACATGCCATGGGAGAGAGGAGAAGCTCGAGCCCAAATGAATGGGCTCGGGCTCAGGAAGAAGAAGCTGATATATGTGAAGTCGTTTAGTGCCGGCTGTGGGTTTCAGCCGGTACTAACCGTTGATATTTAGTGTCGGCTGAAGCCCCCCATCCGGTACTAAATTTCACGCGCCACGTTAGTACTGACTGGAGACACCATCCAGTACTAACGCGCCTCCTACCCGTTGCGAGATTCACATATTTCACTTCGGTGGCGGGCCCAGGTGGCACGTTTGTACCGGCTGGGCTCTCCTTCCGGTACTAACATGACCTGAGGGGCACTGTTCCCTAGAGCCGATACTAATGTTGGACATTAGTATCGCCTCCAACACGACCGGAACTAACGTGCTCAGGCCAATATGAAATTTTCCCGTAGAGCCCATGTCACGTTAGGGGAAAAAGGTTACAACTCACCCATGTCACTTTAGGGAAAAAAATTTACGACTCGCCTATGTCATCACGTTAGGAAAAAAAAAGAGTATTTACAATTCAGCCATGTTATGTTGGGAAAAAATGTTACAACTCACATAATTTTTTCCTTCTAACATCAAGTCACGTACACGTTATAAAAAATAGACAGTGATGTCACGTGTCACATTTTTTTGATCTCACGGCCTGTCACGTTCACGTTATATTATCTTAAAAAAGGGCTATTGCGTTTTTGCCTCTGTTTTAAACCTCAATTATGATTTTACCCTCACCTTTTTTCACTTTGCATTTTTACTCTTACTGTTCACAAACGTAGCCTCAGTTTACCCGTGCTCCTTCTTGCCTTTGCAATTTTGAAGCTGTACTGCATTCACCGTTCAGGCAAGTCTTGGAATCTTGATGTAATCATTAGTATCTCATTTACTTCATTGATTACCCTACTTTTTAAAACTTAGTGGATATTTATTTAACACTTCGTAATAAGCCAATAAAAATCCATCAGTTGGACTTTCTTGAGGGATAGATACTTATTAGAATTGCAAGTTTCACAAGATAATAAGTAAGATTTTGTTGTGTTCAACAGGTATCATTGTAGGTTTGCGCTCATTTTAAATTACATTTTTTTATAAATTTTAGCACCGTCTTTTCGATTTATGATCTTTGTACTAATAGCCCTTTTTGTGTTTTGTCCTAGGCTTCCAAAATCTCAGAACTGGCTCTATATATGGCAGAGTAGTGGAATTTGAACAACGGTTGCACCTCCGCCCATTCGGCCGTAAGTCACGGCTGCCGGAGCTCCGCCAGCAGCTCTGACGTGGTTTCTTTCTCGTGAACCTTCGGTGGACGACAGTGGATTGAACTTGTTGTCACTCAGCAAATCCAATACATGGTTGGGGCATCTATTTTTTTTTTGTTCACTTCAAATCCAAAATCGTATATAATACTTTTGGACTCGCAGCGTGTGCATATCCACATCCAAAACTAGTCCAGTCCAACGAGGTCCAAAAGGAAAACAAAAGCCTAATAGGATTTGGATTTTGAAAATTCATTCCCACGTCTATCGACAACTATCGTGCTAGGATTGAGATGCGTCAACAATGCCATAGTGCCACTCCCATCACGCTGGAGGTGACACTGCACGTTGCACCATAAATATATGTTTGTCCGCCGGTCGTTTTCTCGAGGAAGTTCTCCTCCATGTGGCCAACGTCGTCGTAATCCACTCATCTTTCATCATGCACGTCATGTCCTAGCTCGTACTGCTACACTAATCATAGGTCCTATTCCTTTAAAGTTATTGACAACGTGCAAAGTAAGAATTCGATTTACAAAATTTCATGTAAATATATGTATCTATAATCACTTCTTTTATTTTGCTACTCCTGACAATGTGCACACGTTGTTACACCATAAATATATGTATTTGTTTTCTCGAGCAAGTTCTCATCCTTGTGGCCAACGTCATTGTAATCCAGACATCTATCATCATGCACGTCATGTCCTAGCTCCTACTGCTACTCTGATCATACGTCCCAATCCATTAAAACTATTGACAACGTGCAAAGCAAGAATTAGATTTACAAAATTTATTGTAAATATATGTATCTATAATCACTTCTTTTAATTTGCTACTCCCGACAATGTGCACACGTTGTTACACCATAAATATATGTATTGTCACCGGTCGTTTTCTCGAGCAAGTTCTCATCCTTGGGGCCAACGTCGTCGTAATCCAGACATCTATCATCAGGCACGTCATGTCCTAGCTCCTACTGCTACTCTCATCATACGTCCCATTCCTTTAAAACTATTGACCACGCACAAAGCAAGATTAAGATTTACAAAATTTATTATAAAATATATGTATCCATAATCACTTCCTCCCGTCAGCGCGTTACACTATTCCTCTATTGCTTGTCCTTTGTAAGATCCGTGCAGTTTCTCTGATCATTTTCTCAATTAAATCACCTTCTACACACATACTTATAGAATGGGCAAAGCTAGGGGTTATAGAAAAATAAAATATATGCAACATCACATTATCAGAAAATCTCAGTTCAGGCCTTGCTCGAATAGTTCATTAAATCAGTCCAGGTTCCATCAATCCCTTCATCCTCTCTGCTTAAAATTGGTCACTTGCCTCTTAAAGCTACATCACAATTAAGTTGTGGATGAGCTCTCCACAATTCTGCCCAACACTCTGAACAACATCCTATACTCAAATAGGAAAATTAAATGTTAAATCTTACTTATGAAAAAAAATAATTCGAGTAGAATTTCTTCACGAGCTCATCCAAATTTTCCTTCACTTCAATAGATGCAAGTCTATACCATCCAAATTTTCCTTCACTTCAATAGATGCAAGTCTATACCATCTAAGTCAAGAGAGAAAGGAAAAAATATTCCACTTGAATCAAGCGGACGAAACTCCTTGTTGCACGATGTTGCATATCATCGTGAATTGCTCAAGGTGTCTATATAGGGTGTCGTCTGTTGCCACCAAGTTAATGATTCCATGCTTCAATTCTTAGTGGGTTGTAGTGAGCGGAAAATCTAAATTTTGCATCTTGAATGCACAGATCATGGCACTGCTAATTCCCTTAGCGACATTTCATTGTATTCCTATGATGAGTTCAACAAATCCATCTAAACACTGAAAATAAAAAAACACAAAAAAATCAACACAAAACTTAAGTGTTAGTGGGTTAGCAAGACTAATAAAAAGCTCAAGCACAAGGAAGTTAACTTGTTCCCCAGCATGGGCGCCATAAATGCTTGTTAGTGGCGGTTAGCGCGCCAATTCGTGAACCGCAAGCGCACGTTTTAGTTATAGCTTTTTTCCACAGAGTATTTCCCCACGGTTTATTATCAAGTCATGGAACAATTGGAATGCTTGCTCTTATTTCATACTAACCTTACCAATGAAACTAAGTATATGAGTAGTGTATAGCGATGAACTAGAGTAGACTAAACTAGGTAGCAAAGATTAATACAAGAGAGCAACAAAGATAGATAAGCACCGCCTCCCTAGGATATAGGTTCACATGAATATGCATCTACTACACAAAGAAGGTGTTGTCTTTGCTAGCTTCAAAGTGGTTACGTGCTCAGCTCAACCCTTTCCCTCTGGTGTCCAACTGACTAACATTTCAATCAAGGATAACTGTTATTGTTAAGAACTAGGAGAACCATTTGTTAAGAATGAGGATCTATATACACTGCCTAATTACAAATACACTACTTAATTAGACAGTCTAATAGCTCTGCAAATCATAGGCAAAAAGGTAATTATATCAAATATAAGGCACAAAACAAGGAGCTATGAACCTACATCAATGAAAACAGGCAGTCGCAGGAAAATGATCACTTATACTAAGCTACAAACTATCATAATCGATTGAAATGACCCTAAACAGCAGGAAAGTAGCACATGTCCCTAATTCACCATAATAGAACAAGAAAAACATCAGTATGAACCCAAATGGGAGGACTCGCTTGTCGGACCAGGTCAGATTGGTGGATCCCCCAAAGCAAGATGAGAAGGTGGACGAATATAGAGAGAGTTGTCATGAATCTCTCGTATTGATACATATGATGTTAGAAAACTGGACCAGGGTACCTTATCTCCTTAATCAGGTGGGCAATGACATGCACGGATATCAAAGAATGACGACAGGAAGTATGCCTCAAGGAGACAAACTGTCTCTAACAAGTTCTTTTCTAGCTCATCGACTGAATCCTCATCGATCACCTTTTGAGTGATTGCATTGAAAAAGAAGCACGAGCCACATCATTCCTTTGTCTGCATCGAGGGGCTCCACACTTTGGGCATTCAGGTGAGATCTGCATGGTCGCCATATAATAGGATGCAATCATTCTTATAGTCATAGATTTTTTTCAACCACTATTCTTAAAGGGCAAATAATATGCTTCACCACATAAGTGATCATGGGTATCTCATTCTCCTCTGGAATCATGTTCATTAGCGAATCTAACAAATGCCTTGAAGCCGCAATAAATCAAATGATGTGGGGCCTTTAACTGAAGAAGATTAAGTGATGAGAAGATTTTGTTTTGTCCGCTTATCATCCTTGCAGCCCGATATAGTGGGTTCTTCATATCTCTCACCATCTTTTCAGATTTGCAAACACCGGACTAGTGTATCCATCATAAGACATTGCATCACGCACCATCTTCTCCTTTTGTCAGTTATGTGGACATAATTTTCACCAACATCAACAAGCTCGTCCTCACTCATACCGTGCCCTGCAGTCTAGTTCCCACACTGTGCTTCATTGTCCTGGCCGGTAGGACTATTAAGGAGCCATTCATCACCATCTTGTCAAGTGGTTTGCTGACTCGAAGAGATTCTTCCACCTGTACAACTGCTCTGCAGGTCTTGATCATTAACACCATCCTCTCCATGCTTGTTCCAACATTTGTAGTCATCCATGAAACCCCAAATGATCAGATGAACAGTGCACAAGGATCAAACATGGGAACTTTCTCCCATTCTCACAGTTAATGCTTGGACAACACATGACAGGGATGCACAGATTCGACTTGTCCGCATGTGTTGCGGTAATGAAAGGCTTTAGACCACTTAAGCACTCTTCAAGTATGGTTCTCAAGGTACATCCACCTCCAGTCTGCTATCTACATTGTTAAGGAACAAAATTATCAAAATCCAAGCAGATACATAAGACATCGTTGAAAATACAAAAAAATGTAGGGCTTGATGAACCAAATTAATATTATAATATTTGGAACCTTTGTTCCTACATAATATATCTTAAATCACAATATTTGAGACCAATGTTCCTACACAATATATCTTAATTAACATGAAATTCAAGCAAAGTATAAGACTAAGGATTTAACAAAAGATCTGGTTATCTTAAAATACAAGAAAAATTATTGCTTTCAATTGTAGACACCAATTCTTGCGATAGATACAAAATTATTGCTTCATTTGAGACAATAGATGGCGGCTCAGCTTCTTGGCACTTTGGACAGATAGTGCCCTTGTGTAGGGGTAGCATCAGCAAAGAGCTGGCTATGGCCGCTTGATGTGGAGGCCACAACACTAGGGCCGATGGCGCCTATCGACTGATGATGGTGTCGCCCAACGGCACCCGCAGAGCCAAGCCTCCCCTAGCATGGGGTGCCACATGCGTGGCAAGGAGGCACTAACAAAACTAGGTAGGTCCAAAGTAGCCACGCAGGAGGGGAAGGCCAGGACAATAATGGCAAGTGCGGCTAAGGCCGAAGCTTGTGGGACGGCGACAAGGTGCTTGCACAGTGGCGCAGGCATGGCACGACAGCACACATGCATGCTGCTAGTGGGGTCAGGCACAGCAGGAAAAACGCTCATTAGTGCCGGTCATAGCGACCGGCACTAACTGTGCGTCGACCGACCAAAAATAAAAAAAAATATTTCACGCGCTAGGGAGGCCCGCACGCGCGCGCTGGGTTTTTGACGCGAATACGCGTACGCGGCCACGAGGATTCGAACCCACGACCTCTAGCCTCGTGCGTTGCTTCCTTACCATCCCACTTATGCATCACATGTGATTGAGTGGGAGATAGTGTCCTTTTAAAGTAACCCGCATAGGACACGTTATTTCTGGTCGGTGTTATTGACCGGCACTAACGTGCGTTATTTAGTGCCGGTCGGTGTTATTGACCGGCAGTAACGTGGCGCGCCCACGTTAGTGCCGGCTCTAGGCCGACCGGCACTAACGTGTGTGGCACCAATGAGCGTTTTTCTTGTAGTGAGGACGTCCAGCCAGGACCTCCATTGTCAAGCTGGTATGGAGTGAAGGGATGGTATGCCGAGTGAGTGGTGGTGTGCGTGGCGACTGTCGACGAGGACATGTGGCGGCAGCCGTGCCGGCCGTCGAGGCAAAACAACAGCAAATTGATGAGTGCTGCACAAACCGATGACGAGATGAGCATAAGTGAGTGTGTGTGGCAAAATAGAGCATGCTGTGTTAAGCCGCGTCTCCATGACAGAGATGCACGTTGTATAGCTGCGTCTCCTTTCAAGCCATTTATAGAGACATGGTTGAAAAAGTCACGTCTCCATGTAACACACATCGAAGACGTGAGTTGTTAAAGGAGATCAAATCGTTAAGCCACGTCTCCTATTACCAGACACATAGGAGACATGTTTTCTTAACCCGCGTCTCCTATAATGCACCATGTTATGGGAGACTCGGTTTGGTGATCGACGTCTCCTATATGGGTTCTTAGGAGTTGTGGGTCGTCCTCTAGTGCTGGGAGCGCACTCATGGTAGACATGGCTTGTTAACTTGTGTCTCCTATACATCATAGGAGACGCGGCATGATTCCGCGTCTTCTATGTTTGTGTCTCCTTTGTTGGTTTGTTACATTAGTCCCCTCCGCATTTGACTCAACATCTAGTCTAGTCAATCTTTGATCCCTGCTAGTTCATTCTATATATATACCTCTGTGCCTCTGCCCCTTTCCTCCCATCGACGTTCAACCAGCTCCTCACAGCCTTCTAGACGAAATGGCAACGTGGGACATGTTCCTGGATGCCGCTCTTGCAAGTTTGGCTGCTAGGAAACTTTTGTTCCACACACAGGTCATTGCCCTCGAACCACAGCCCCCAGTCCCAGAAACGTTCATGGGACCAGGATCCTGGGACCGTGCCACCGTGGAATTCGGACTTGAGTCCGCCTCTCAGCAGGAATGGCTCAGCGAAGGTCAGTGGCCTACAGTTGCTCTGCTTGTCTGCCGTGCATGTCATGCTGTATCGAACAATGAAACCATTTTTTAAGAAAATAACTTATAGATTTTCGTTTTGAATTTTATTGCACTGGTTCAAAACCACTAATACATGCACGTGCTAGTTCAGGTCCATTTGAAAATAATTGGCAATGTTAATCAGGCCGAACCCAGTGCTTTAAACAATCACACATACGAGATGTGTGTTCTGGAAAAAAGAACTCCTAGATAGTATGCAAGGGACTGGTTGGAGACTCGATCTACCACTGAATAGATATACATTAAAAAAAGTACCATAGTTTTTTTTTTTTTTTTTTTGCTGGGGCCAGCTGCTATAAGGGGAAATACTCTCAATTCATGGGTAAAAGGTGAACTCTGCGGACCAATTATTTAACATATAATAGATCAAATTCCAACCACTGATGAGTTATCCAATGTCATTCTGAATTACTCAGTGTGGTTCGAAATGTGATGACCTTATTAGTAGTAGAAATTGCTGAATTTTTGTGTTGCATCTATGTTTTAATTACATTCGATGAATGAATTTGCTTTGGTTAGATGGCGAAGAGAGTCTGAGTGTCCCAGAAGATGACATGAACCGGAAACTGATCCTTTTCTCCGGCAATGACTACATGTGCCTGAGCTCGCATCCAGCAGTACGTGAGGCTGCAGCGAAGGTGTGCCCATTCCTCACAATAAAAATGATTATGAAAATTTCTTAATGCATTTTTCTAACATAACATCTTCTCTACGAAGTCACAAATTTGAATTTAAAGCTCAAGTCATATGTAGAGAAATAAAAAAGACAAATCTCATTAGTGGTAGATAAACAAAGTGAAATAGTTTGTGAGAGTAAATTGACCCTAAATTTTGTTGAGGGCTTAAGTGGACAATGTGAACATCAGAACATGTGATGGTAGTAAAATAAACTTTTTCTTATTCTCTAAATAGTTTGCACTTGCTAGGCAGTACAACAGTATGGCATGGGGCCAAGAGGCTCTCCGTTGATCAGTGGCTATACTACTTACCACAAAATGGTGGAGGAATCACTGGCAGAACTAAAAAAACAGAGGTATAATAAATATCCTTAATGGCGCGCTTTTAATTTTAAATAGAAACTATCGGTTTTACAGCTTCACATTTCAATTGGGAATACAGGATTGCATTCTTTGCCCAACTGGATTTTCGGCCAACTTGGCCGTGATGACTGCTTTGGGTAGTATCAGCTCTCTTTTGTCCGTTGGGAGAAAACCAGCAGAAGATGAAAGAGTCGCAATTTTCTCAGATGCACTGAACCATGCTTCAATTATTGATGGGATCCGCCTTGTAGAGCGACAGAAGGAAGGGATAGTATTTGTCTACAAACACTGCGACATGTCGCACCTTGACTTCCTGCTGTATGTTTCTCTCTCTCTCTCTCTCTCTCTCTCTCTCTCTCTCTCTCTCTCTCTCAACACACTTTGCACTCATGATATGCAACACAAATATTAACCATTACTTGCGATATTGATATGTTTATGATGAGATTTACCTCTTCAGTTCTAGTTGCTCAATGGGAAAGAAGATTGTCATCACAGATAGGCAAGTCATCGCTCACCAACTTCTTGCTTTGATATATATATAAAAAAAACTGAAATATTCTTGTCATTTACAAAGTGCAGTCTGTTCAGCATGGATGGTGATTTTGCTCCGTTGCCTGAACTTGTCAAATTACGCAAAAAGCATGGATTTTGCTGGTTGTTGATGATGTTGGTATTGTATATCCTGTCGAGTACTCTTTTTCTTCTATTTCCTCGTAGTAACCAAATTATGAGTGCAATGGTTTTTCAAGGCACATGGAACACTTGTTTGCGGTGACAATGGTGGTGGTGTACCTGAAATGTTGCATGTCAAAATGAAATTGACATTAGTATTGGGACCTTAAGCAAGGCTGTTGGCTGTCTGGGTGGTTTTATATCATGCAGGTAATATATACCCATGTGAACATATATTTATTTATTTCTGAGGATAAAGTGTTTTTCATGATGCATATAGCATGGCATATATAACAGCAAATGGGAGGTCGGCTGGCCGGTCTCTCATTAAACGAGCTACTTTGCACCTCCAAGTTGGTCTAGAAGATTCAAGAACTAACTTAGTTAGGGACATTAAGTTATTATAGCAACTGAAAATTTCAGTAATCCCTATTAAATTTAGGGACAGTCAGATGTGTCAAAGATGATCAACGTTTAGTTAGAGTGGATAATGATGATTTGTTACATCTGTAGTTTATTAGGAATCAGCTGGTAAGTAATCTAAGCAAGATTGGATTTTGAAAGGGAAACCATACCCAGCGCGTTACCCATCCGCCCCCGGCCCAATCTTCCACATAATCCACACACACAGTGCCATCTCAGAACTTACTGATAGACGGATTTGTTTTCATTTCTGTTAAGCAACTGATCGAGGCTAATATAAGCTGTGGAGACCAAATACTGTGATATCATATATTGCTATGTCATGGTATCTCATTTATCAATTGCGTGAGCAATGGGCAGAGCCAAAGAAATTCCATTTTCTGGTAGTGGTAGTCTACTACTCCATGCTTCATCGCAGGATTAAAATTTAAAACTAACGGTTTGCAATTTAATTTGTGGAGCAGCAATAGATGGAAGAGGCTAATCGTATCGCGTGGTCGCACATTCATATTTTCGACAGCTCTGCCAGTGCCAATTGTTGCGTCTGTTCATGGTTTGCCCACCATCCACTTGTATATATCATTTTGGAAAAAAAATCATTTTTTTCTTAAGGTTAAATATACGATTGTCACATCAAAGGCTATCATACAAAAGTAATGCAATTTGTATAAAGAGAGAGAAGTATCACATTGCACTATTTAGATGTTTGTTGTGTCCTAGATCCTCGTATGTAGCAGTCATTTATCATCTCGAGTGTTTAAATAGATGCTCCATATTTTATAAGCAACAAGGGTTTATATGCATCTTTGGTATAGGTAATCTTGTTTTAGATAATCTAGGTGGTGCTTATTAATGAACTATGAGTGATGTTTTGGACCACAACATTGTACAAAATATACTCTTGGAAAACTACATTTTGAGAAAGATATATCATTTTGAAATATCAAACACATCACATAAATATAAGTAATTTATAACAAAAGTTTAGTACGATAACTGAAGACAACTCCCAACGTCACTTATTGTGAGATAATATTTGGGAGGGAAACTGTAAAATACTCTTCACAAATATAGCCAAAGTCCAGTTAACCTACTCAACTATTTCTTGGTTTAATTTACCCCCTAAAATTTGTCAATTACTTCATATTCGATTATACGTTATGGGGCCTTTTCTATATAAAACATATAATAATACATCGATTTCAGCGGCTATTTATGTCTCAAACGAGGAGAGATGGAGGAGATCGGTAATCTGGGGGCATGTGCAATATTTTGCTTCCTTGACCAAAATCGACATAAAAAGTCACGTCATTTCCATTGTAGTTGGAAGTGAAGACGCAGTGCTCAAGGCTAGCAGGTTTCTTTGCCTATCTCCAAGTTTCAGTTTATTTTGTTAATGTTTCTAACTGATCGGCTCGTGTTTCACATTTGAGCTCTTTTACCATTCTCCATACTATTATTCAGTGGTGTAGAGTATAGTTCCCGTGCTCCTCTAGTCCATGAGAGGAACCTGAAATGAAATGGACAAAATGAAATGTAGGAATGAGATGAATTATAAAGATATTAGATAATGCCACTTGTAATGTTTCCACAATATCCCTATATCACTATATTACTCCCTCCATGCTACCTATATACACCTGAAGTATCCAGTGGTATATAATTAGTGTGGACCAATGGATCTTTTTATTTCAAACACTAGTATAGGTAGTATATGGGGCACCATAAGAATCCTTTTCTCATTTGTCCCCTGTTTTGTAAATGTAGGCATCTGCTAAGATCTGGATATCTTGTTACACCAATCCGACCACCCTTCGTGCCGCCCCAACTCATGCAGGTAACAATAACTATTTTTTTTTTTGGTGTCACGGACAATTTGTATCTAGTATTTTCGATTGTCATGAGCTTACTACCCACCAAACTAAGTTTACTATAAATGTGATTACATACTTCTGATTTCGAGAACATGCTTGAGCACGGGCTGCATTAAGAAGAAGCGAAATACAACAATGCAATGGCATTTTGTCTTTGAACCATGCCGCAAAAAACCGACTTGATCCCAGCCGGTTCATCTAACGGCTTGTCTTGAACCACGCCGTGTGTGAGCTCCACAGTCAACTAGCACTTCCACTAAACCATGTACGATCTTGTTATATTTGTAAGTCTACGTATATAAATCATTGGCAGAAATAACCATACTGACTTGTCTACCACGTTCAGTATCGAATACTACATCCGTTCCAAATTATAGGTCGTTTTAGTTTTTATAGGTTCATAATCTTTGTTAAGCACCTAGATAAATGCTATGTGTAGATTCATAGCAAAATCTATAAATCTAGAAAAACTCAAAATAATCTATAATTTGGAACGGAGGCAGTACAAACAAAACCAGCAACTTCCTCGCCTCTATTCAGCACTAGCAGATCATACGACCATGTGCATAGAAAACATCACTCAGAATTTAAAATTTGATGTCGTGCTCGTACGGTTATTGATAGATGCTCTCTCTGTTCTTAATAAATGGCATCGTTTTTGTACATTGGATCTTGCACTGTGAAGTATTTCGTTGACATGCTTTTAGTACCAAAAAAAGTATGATGCAAAGTTTTGCCACTATACTTTTGTGCTGCTAGCTACGACCGACCTACATGGGTAATTTAGTCCCTCAATGCATTGGTATTTTACCGTAGCAACGCATAGACAATCATTACTAGTGATGGAAAAACTGCCGCTGCAGTACAAAGAGAATACGTCCACCCTACACACAAAGAAAATTACATCCAAAGCTACGACCAAGCAAAAACACCCTGCACAAAAAGAATTAGTTGTTGAAATCAGCTCAAATTCCCAAGTCCACTCTAAGAACAACACGAAAGAATCCTTACAGCCATGCCTTCAACAAGGACGTGATACGCCCCGCCATTGCCCGCCTGACACATAGACTAGGTTTTCACAAAAGGAAAAAAGGCTAGGGTCATCATCACAATGCTTCCAAGCAAGATGGTAACCACGAGCACACTACTTATGCTATTGTGCATGCTAGTAGAAGCCAGGCAAGACTAAAATGCTGAGTAGTGATCGACCGAATAAGGTGGCGAGCAAGCCACTTCGGCCGAGACGCGGCCGCCGCTGGCGGTGCCTCTTGAGGTAGGGTTTGGGGGGGGGGGGGGGGGGGGGGGGGGGGGTGACCAGGCGGGGGGGCAGTCGCCCCTCGAGTTGCCAAAGAGGATGACACGGGATTTTTTTTCTGTTTCATACACAAGTAGATGAAAATTGTAGCTGCTGCAATAATTCGATTAAAATGTACAGGCCGCCTCTTTCTCCACATTCTAACGAATAGCGAAATTTCAACTGAGACTTAACTAATCATGGATCTTGGCAGGCTGCGAATCACTCTGAGCGTCGCACATTCCTTGGACGACATCAAAAGGCTGGTTGATGCACCACCGCCCTGGCTCCCTGCGAAACATGCATGCATGCTTAGTGGAGAGTAGGCTGCAGCTGCAGTTTCTCAAAAGTATATATACATATATATTATATATATATATATATATATATATATATATATATATATATATATATATATATGCAATAATGGGCCGTACGAGCATATGCTACGCGCGGTATATACAATTATTATGGACGTGATTGTATATTTGAATTGTGTGACAATGTGTGTAACTCCCTAAAATAATACTGCTCTACTATATAATTACTAAATAAACATTATTAAGTATGACTGCGTGCTGTGTTTACAAATGTATAAATTTCTGCATTGCGAGAAAAGCTACACGACGGCTCCTAGGGTACGGTGAGATCCCGAATCTCCCCGTCGAGCCTCTGCCACGCCTTGTGGAACTCCACGTCCTCGCGCCCCATGAGGACGAGCCACCCGGCTTCTCTCACGTAGAAAGCCACCGTGTCGGCGGAACGCCACGGACTCCTCCGTCACGGCCGCCTCACCCTTCTGCTCGCCCCTCCACGCCGCCTCCATGGCCGCCGCCACCAACTTCAGGATCGCCTTCAGCTGCAGCTTCGGCAACGGCATGAGCGGCGGAGCAGCTCCGTGACTTTGTTCTCCTTCTTCTCCCCGTCGCCGCGGGCGAGAGCCTCCGCCCAGAACATCGCCGAGTACTCGGCGGCTGAACTTGTACTGAGCCGGCATTCCCGCCGGTGACCCGCCGCAGGTGCCCAGTTGCGGGTTGCCGGCGTTGCTGCTGTTGTCGGAGAACGTAAGGAGGCGCAGCGTGGGGACGTCACCTGTGCAGTCGAATGCGAGGGCACGGCATTGTCCCGCAGCCGCGGCTACCACATATACGGCGGCTTGGGCCGGAATTGCTAGATGCCGCATACGCGGCACCAGCGTCATCACCGCACACCCACATCCGAGCGCACTGTGGCCTGTAGTAGCCGCCCGTCAGCTGGTGCCGGTACCCCTGGTTGTGCGTGCATGGTGGTGGGCCGTGGCCCATGATGATGTTGCCTGGTGATCATGATGGGATACAGGTATAATGTTAGTCTTTTTTATTTTTGTTTCACTTGTTTATTTTATTTAGTTTATTATCTCCATAATATATTTGATTAAATGTTCTTTAATTTATGTTAGATCATTGCTATAGTATTCATGTTTTTTATTTCTGTTGTTATCATTTTTCTTCGAGTGGATATTTGTTTTGTTGTTTAAATTTTTGTTCTTTCCGTGCATTATTTTGTTCTTCAAGTTTGAATGGTTTGTTCTAGGTTTTTAAAATTTTGTTCCACATACAATGGCTTTTGTTCCTTTTTTTCTGACTCGAATTTGGATTATTTGTTCCACGTGTTTGAAAATTTTGTTCCTCCTGTACAATTTGTTAGTTCTATGAGTCTAGATGATTTTTTCATCCATTTATTAAAATTTATGTTTTTTCTATACGATATTTTTGTTCGGTAAGTTGAGACTTTAACTCCTATATGTAATGTTCTACTCTATTAGATGATATGTGTCCACATGTTAAGAGTTTGGTCCTCTTATTTTTTGTTCCAAAAGGTTAGATGATTTGTTCTACTTGTTAAATATGATTAATTGTTCCATTTTACAAAAAGATGTTCCATATATTTTTAATTCAAAATATAGATAAGTGTGATCTAGTTTTAAAGATCTCGTCAAGAGAAATACAATGGTGCAATCGGAATTTAATTTGGATATTTAAGTTATGAAATATGATTTTTTTTGAAAACCACTCTTTGGAGCATTGCATGCGCGGGGGCGGGAGAGTCAGACGGCAGGAGGCTGTGCGGCGCTGGCCGGGCCACCGCATGCGCGTGGGCGAGTCTGTCCCGGCTTGGGCGGGGTCTACTATGGGTCGGCGCGCGGCGAGAGAGCGCGTGGTTTTTTGTTGCAGGGTTTTTCCGGATGGACTACGGTGTCCGTGGTGGAAAGGAAGGGCACGTACAGTACGTAGGACGTAACCGTGCCGGAACCTGAAAGGCACGGGTGTCCACGATACGTCTTACCCAGAGTGGGAAGTTCAATTGATTTATCTCATTGTGTTTTATTTCATTTATTCTTTATTTTTAAATTTGATATTTCAAATTGTTTCACGACCTATATCGCGCCACAAAATCCTGTAACAACGCGCGAGTATCAACTGTAGTAATAATAAAGGCGAAAGGTTACATCATAATAGTATAGGTTGTTTATTGATGACGGATGGGTGCGCCCCTCGTACCGGAAGCTCATCCCTTATTTTTACCTTACCCTACGTGACACACTACCACCTTTTTAGCTGCAAGGATTTAGGTGTTGTTCCTCCTGCAGAAGCTGCCGAGGACCTCCTCCCTGGTCCGCTCGATCCCCGGCGGCTCCACGCCGGCGTCTTTGAGCGTCACCGCCTTCTTCTCCCTGCACGCAGATAAGCAAACCAATCGATTCACCATCAGCTCCTATGTCTCTCGTGAACTAACCTTAATTACCGACCACCCATCGATCCAGGAGATCACTAGAAGAAATTAATAAAGGGAGTTCGGGTGGCGGCCGTAGTACGCGATGGGGCCTGCGGCGATGAAGCGGCCGTCGCCGGCGACGCGTGCCACACGCCGGAAGAGCGACCTGCGGCGGAACCGGTCGGCCTCGTCGACGGCGAGGTCGGGCGCGGCGACCTCCGGCAGCGCCTCGCGCTTCTTCTTGTCGAGGCGCACGTTGGGCGCGTGGGCCAGCTCGTGCCCCGCCGCGCCCAGCCCCAGCGTCACCGAGAACGCCGTCGCGCCCAGCGCCCCGTACACCGGCACGTAGTCCGCCCTGCATATGTACACCGAATTAATACGTGCTCTAAGATTCCAAGTAATGGTAAGAGCTGGGGCAAGATCGATATGCGTACCACCACGGCTTGGCCGCCTTGGCCTTGCCGGCGGTGATTGTCGCGGCGTCGGCGCCCGTGGCGGTGGAGCGCCGGCGGGACGGGGACCGGAAGTAGCCATGCGCCGCAGAGCGCCGGGCGGCAGCACGTCGAGCCAGCACGGTAAGCATGGTGCCTGCTGTCTGCGTCGTTACTCTTAACTGCTTCTTTTTTGGATTTTGGGCGAAAGGTCGTTCCACTACTCTTTCAATTTACTTCAAGTGGTACTGATCTACTGCGGGCTGCCGGCTATTATATATGCATGCTGTATGTGGCGAGGAATTAAAGGTGGAGGTGGCGAAGCACCTGGAAGAGGTGGAGCCGTGGCATGATCCGGCAATGTCGGTGTCGTGGCATTTGCTCCCACCCCAAATAGGAGCTCGGTTCTTCCGATATCCACGAACTGACGGGGAGCGCCGCATAATTATTTTAAAAATTTTAGAATAGATTAAAGAGATGGACAAGTTAGAGAAACATTTAGCAACAAATGTCTCATATAAATACTTAACTAACAGTACCAAAAAGAGATTTACTCCTTTCAATCGTTTGAAAACTAACTCAACCACCTCGTTTTTCCTCCAGCCATCAGATGTGAATAATCCAACTGTATTATATCTAGGAACGATTGAAAACGAGTAAATCTCTAAAGCATCTTATATTTGGACACAAACTTTGAAGCCTTTCCTACCTTATATTTCAACTCGGTGCAGTAGCTTTTTTTAGCGAAATCATTTCAGGGCCCAGAACTCACTACAGGAAAGTTGACCTTTAGTACCGGTCACAGGACGGGTTAGTACCGGTCGCTGTGGCCGGTACTAAAGGTCTGGTACTAACCTGCCACACCCCGCACGGGGCCTGGCGGGCGGGTACTAACATCTTTTTTCGTTTATTTATTTCATTTTTATTCTTTTTGGTTTTATGCGTATTTGCATGCGTATTTATACCGAATCCGACTATACGTACCTGTACTACTGCATTGCACGTATTTATATTACGCTGATATCGCATTAATATTATATACATATATATACATACATACATACATCTATAAAGTTTACTACTAATACTTGAAAGATCCAACAAAATACATGTTTTATTCTAGATATTACAAACTACACTTGTATGCCAGCCTCGACATCAGCTGCTGCGACGCTTTCGTAGGGATCGCCATAGAATTCTCCGTTTTTTATCGATGACTTCATCGAGCAGGAATCCACACATAGATTCTTCAATTGCCCTGACCCGAGCGACTTCGATGAGATCTTCTTTCATGGACCATTTCTGTAACATTTTAAAAAATAATTTTAAAAAATTACATATTAGAATGAAATAATAATAAATTACTCTAAACATTTCCAGATATAAACATGAGAATAAAACAATAATAAATTAAAATTAATTAGCAAAATAGATTGTGCTCACGTACCGCGAATGCTTCTGCCGACATTTGTCCCTTTTCACTTACGAAGTTATCGATCCACTCGCATACGTAGTAATCACACAAGTTATTACCTTTTTCCTGTCTCATGCACTATAGGGAAATGAGTTATGGCATAGAATAATTAAAAGTTTATTTCAAATGACAAAAGAGTTAAGAATCTATTCATACCGTTTGGTCACTCCTAAATCGAAGAGGGCCGACTTTTATTTTAAGTGTTTTTCGAAGAAGCGAGCCCACACCTTGTTGATCAGGTTGATGAGGTTTTCGTACATGGATCTATCTTGCCTCAACGAGTCATAGATCCAGACCGTGTGGGTTTCCATCTCAATAGCAAAGAGTATCCAGTGAAAGCTGTTCATATACATTCACAAAACCAACCAATTATTGTTGATTATAATAGTTATTAATTAGTATTATTCTGATGGTATTGAAAAAGTGACGAAAGACTCACTGATGATTGTATGGCAACAGAATGAATGGACACATGATTTTCTTACGCAGGCCTCTATGTATAATGTCGACCACTTGACAAGAACGTGATGCGACGGTTTCCTCGTGTATACATCGGGGTCCAGGAAACCGATGTTATAGAAGTTTGTTTGGCGAGCAATTTTAATTTTTTGCCTACGAAAAAATAAAACCACAAAATCAATTAAGGATTAGTCAACAAACAAGGAACGATTAAAAATAAAATAATAAGACGAGCAGAAACACTTACATGCACCATACACTCATGAGGCACTTGTGAAGGGCATCTTGATGGTACAAATCATAAAGTGCCTCAAACTTGACCCATACCTGGCCATTCCCCGCCAACAATGATCGTCTCTTATCCGAGCTGGGAACGCCAAGATTCCGTTTTTAGAATGGACCATATACCACTTGTGCAACGCGGCCATTCTCGTTTGTAGATACGGTAATAACTCTGGCCATATGAGAGGCTCACCTAGTACAAACTTATTTCGACCTTTTTTTCTAGTACGGCATTCCCTAACAACTGAGCCTTTGTCAAATCCGTTAGAATTATCATCCCAGCCATGGTCATCGAATCTGTTGATTCATTTGGACGTTCCTCGTTCCGCACTACCAACGGAGCGATCGATTGTTGTGATTGTTCTCCGAGCTGGGGAATCGGTTTTTGCATTTCTTTTTAGGTTCTTGGGGTTGGCGTGGAACTTTTTGATCTGCCGATCATAATCCGATTCTTTCTGTTTCTCCCTTGGCGTGGTCGTCTCTTTCATGAAGTATGCTTTTCCAACTGGATCTATTTCTAACTTCTTTTTCAAAGCCATCCTCTTCTCCTTCTGTGCATCGAAGAAGGCTCGAACTGGGTCAACTTCCTCTTCCACGTCCACAACCTTCTCTTTCTTCTTGCTATGCCGCTTAGAAGGTGGCTAGCCCGAAGGTATCGTGTGTGCCTTCCTCTCTCGCTGTCCTGCGGCTTGTGATGGTGGGGTTGGCTCGCTGTGCGCTGCTGCTGATGGCGGGGCTGGGTTGCTGTGTGCTGGTGGTGATGGCGGGGCTGGGTCGTTGTGTGTTGCTGGTGACGGCGGATCCATGCTGGGGTCCCCTGCAGCCGGTGGAGAAGGTGGACCACCGCTTTGATTCCTGTCAGCTGGCGTTGGTGATCTTTGTCTGGAGCTCTAAGGGGAACCTGTGGCGCCTTGCACCAATCTTATATCACGTTTTGGCCAAGCGACCCCATGTGCTTACGGCATGTTGTAGCTCTGTTTCTTCTGGACCTAAAGGGATTGGGAGCTCCACATCATCCCAGCCATCTTTCAACCGATCAATCTGGACTTTG